>JASANF010001542.1:0-61335 GCA_030248245.1 Trissonchulus sp. WLG1_4 | reverse complement strand
CTGGTAAACCCTCCTCCGGCGTCGGGAAATGTACCACAAAGACCAGCTATAAAAATGTAAATTGTGAAAATTTTTTGGCTGTGGCTTAGTGCCTATTCCTCTACTGGTTACCGGACTTTACTTTTAGTGCGCTGTGTTTTAATCGGACTAAACGGACTTGACTATGCACGCTAATGTTAAGCGTGCATGTTAAATTCGTTTAGTCAAGGTGTAGTTTTAGAATGAAGTCAGTCTAAAATTAAGCCGCTGACTTACGTTAACTCGTTTAGACCGTTTAACCCAATTTGCCATTGCTAAACCTCGGACTAAAATAAGTCAAGTCCGTTTAATCCGGTAAAGAAATAGGCCCTTAGCTGAAAATAAAAATGTTTCCAAAATACAAAATCTTTCCGAAATCTTTTATTACGTTACGTCGAAAGCTATTTAGCTATAACTACTCACGTGACCACATGGATAGAATTTATTAAGTGACAATTTTAGATAAACTAAAACAATTGGATTATTAACATTCGCATAATTTATCATCTCAAAAGGGTGTAAAATGTTTACCTATTTTCTGCTTAAAAAATAAAAAAAACGGCAAGCGCTTTGACCGGTTTCATTCGTCATTTTGCCAGCGAAATGACGAATGACAATGGCAACAATGTCAAAAAACATCTTAATCTGTGAAGATTTGATCCGTCTTTGATTTGTTATTATGCTGTTCATTATTCTTTTCGGCATATATTATTTTCATCGTTTTCCTCTATAAAAGTTGTCAACAGATTATATGCCCAAAAAATGTATGTGCGAAAAATTTAATTTTAAAAGATGATTATCCAGTTCACAAAAAAAACTGTGTGTGACCTGCGTTTAAAGAAAAATATTAAATGCCAAGTGATTAAAATTATGACACAACTCTATGCTAGTGGCTCATTCACTGACTAAAAATGGCCTCACATTGACACAAGTGTTGAAAGACAGAGGGTGTCCCAGTTTTGAAAAAAGAAAGAAATAGAGTCGCCGGGAATCGAACCTGGGCCGCTAGCGTCGCCTATAAGAATGCTAACCACTACGTCACAGCCCCCCAAGTATTAAACATAGACACTATTTTTCATTTACAACACAAGGGTTATAATTTATATGGCATCTTGATCTTTCAATGAGTCGATAATATAATTTTATTTTGTAATGAAATCACATATGTCTTTAGTTTCAGGTTTTAGACCATTACTTGTCAGTTTTTTCTTTGGGCAGACTTGCTAAAACATCATGTAAATTTACGCCGCATTGTGTTTTTTACAAAACTGACTTCATTTTCAGGGCGTAAGTGTTATTGACAACGGTAAAAAAGATTGGCTGGAACATTTTTTAACTTGGCTGGCTTTTTGACCAACTTTTTTTGCTTTCTTAGCTCTCAAGTTTCTATGCCCCTTTCTCACGACCTGTTGTTTCTTGCCTTAGAATAATAAAAGGCCGTTTTTTTCCAGCCAATTTAAGCGAGTAACTTTTTGTTCACCATTTCGAACACATGGCGAACTTTTCATTGTGTATATTAAACATTAATTAACTTTGTTAGTTCCATAGTTCAAAACCGAAACTACAAAAAGTACAATAGTTTCCTCACTCGAATAAAGCTGGATGTTTATTAAGCTGCATTGTAATCAGTAGTTATTCATTCGTTAAGCACATAATTTTGTTAATTGTTTTCTTTGTATTTTGGTTCCATATCAGGACTGGATTAAAGGACTATGTAGATTAAAATATTAAACAACGTTTTTCATGAGTCGAGTTTTAATCTAATCCTATTAATCCATACTTAAGTTGTAAAAATGAACACCTTATTATCATCTATAACTCTTGACTATTATTAGCTTATTAACTACTATTACTTAATATCACATAATTACTACATTCACTTATTAAGATATTTATTAACACCTACTAACATCCGACTAATTTAATTAGTTAATAGTCCGACTAACTAATTGACTAAAAAACCCGGGTCCTTGATGATTTGATGAATTAGGTTGGATTCAACTTGCTGCTGCATATAATTGATCGGTACTAACAAAACAAAACCTTAGTGAACAAAACCTAAGTGAAGTGTTTGTTTTTAACTGTTTTATCTTTGTTAATGTGTTTGTACTTTATAACTAAATTATACGATAAAAAATAAAAACGGAATCTTAACTCAAACGTATTCAATAAATACTGTTTGTTGTTTCAGCATGGTTAAAACTTAATCCAAATTTATTATCACGCATTGCTTTAAACGACGGAACATAATTTTTTTCTAATCAGTTCTACCTCAGCACAATATGGGACCTTGTAAATTGTTCTCGCTGCTGGCTTTATCACTTTTGCTAACTGTGTGCTTCTGTGAAGGTAATTTCTTCTAGTAAACAACTTGTACGAAGAGTAGGTACATTAGGACATGATAGTCCTATTATATGTGATCTTGTCTGTAAGTATGTTTGAATGAGCTATAATAAATGGTGGATTTAAGAACAGCCTCAGCTGTGCATAAATGGAGTACTTACTGACCAAAAGTACTTGCTACAGAGTCCTCTGCTTTGACTCCGGAGTCGGTAGCAAATAACTTTGGTCGGTACTGTTAAGTAGATACTACCTGTTACTACTAGCCTACTACTTGATTTTTGTTAAAAACTTCCATTAGCTAGAAAAAACATGTTTTAGAGTAAAAACGTAAGACCAATGTTAAACTGGTCTGTTGGCTGAACGTTTTTCTGTTGATAACAAATGGTTTATACAGTTCGGTAGCTAATTATGAGTTAAGTCACTGTGTACCCGTTTTATTCTTTTTGAGTATGATTAACACGTATCCTGTTTAGTGTGTCATGAGCAGACGTTTTTGGTTTGTGCTTTTATAAAAATCATCGTTGGGCAAATCGTAACCCCTAAACTCGACGTTGATAACAAAGATGTTAAAGACACTGTTAAAGATCATTAAAGACCTATCTTTGCCGGATAACGTATTAGAAAAAGTATGAAAACCGTTTTTAACTCGTTAAACTTCAAACGTGTAAGTTTTTACGCAATTTTTTAGGACATGGCTCTAAGCGCAATAAATCGGCGCATTATTATCTGCGCGAATATCTTCTGGAGGGTTACCATCAAGACAGCCGGCCCGTGCTACACCCCTCGGACACTTTGGTGGTAACCGTCAGCGCATATCTCTACCAAATCATTGGAGTGGTTAGTAAGCAATGAACTGCACTTTGCTTTTTTTATTTGGTTGTATTTTTTTGAAAAAATAAATATATCAGTTTTTGAAATGAGATCGTGGCTGGAAAGTGACGAATAAAAATTTTTTGTGTCAAAGTGCAAACATTATATGTCATACTGAAAACTTCTCCTTTGCGTCTATCTAAGTTTGGATTCTTAAAGTGGGTGATCGGAAAATCATTTGTATTACATACATAGTTGCATGCCGTTGTGACGGTTGCACATTTACAGGGGTGCCTTATTTTCCCCCAGATTAAGTTTCAAGCTTAGGCTTAGGCCTAGGGCTTAATTTTCTTCTCTGATCACTCACTTTAAGAAGCTCAAAAATCATGCTTTTCGTGATAGAGACATATTTGAGGTTAAAATTAACAAAATAATGTGTGCTGTCTCAATTTTAAGGAATAATGCTTATAGTAGTGTTGTTCCGTCAGAAAATTTTAGTTAAGTTTTAGTTATAGTTTTGGTATAAATTATAGTTTTAGTTAAGTTTTAGTTACGGTTTTGGTATAACCCTTAATGCAAGGAAAAAAATTAGTTTTAGTTATAGTTATGGTATAGTTTATAGTAATAATATAGTTTCAGTGAATTTTTAGTTTTAGTTATGGTATAATCATATTGATTTTATCGTGATCAACTCGATATAATAATATAACGCAGAAACGTAGCGTCCGAAACTCCTAGTCACTTAAACTCCTACTCACTATTTTGTTCTCCATTAATTTTTCTGTTGTATAGTGGTTCGTGATCTCTTTACGACCCACGTAGCTCAAGCAATGGCCAAAACTAGAAGGCGTCAGACTATGGCTGCCTAGGGAGAGATATACTCTAGGCATAAATCACAGTCTCACACCCCCTTATCCAAAACAGATTTAGCGGATTTGATTTAACGGATTTGATTAAGGGGGTAGTTGCGTTTTTAGGTGTTTTTTGGAAAGCCATAGCTCAGCGTTTACAAATTCAAATCACAAGCGGTCAATTGCATTAAGTATAACATATCTTGTCTACGTGCATGCCATGTATTGAAATTTAATCTTTGATTTTCTTTCAACTACACGTGCCAAAAGAAAGGTCCTTGCCAAAGTATTAAGATTTTTTTACAAAAAGTTTGCGCCACAGCTCTGATACATACGTTACCTGTTGAGGCTGAAAGTTGGTAAGGTTGTTGACATGTTTAAAATCCCTAGACATCTCCCCAACTTTTTTAATAACTTGCCATTTTGCCGAGAAAATGGCTTTGAAAACAAAGGCAAAACCGAAAGTTTTACATATTTTCTTGTAATTAAATTAAAATTAAATTATTAAATCTTGGAATTTCGGAAATGTGAGAGACATGCCTGGGGATTTTGACCTTTACAGTAATGTGCCAAAAATTCATGCTCAGGCTTCATTTGTAACTTGCGTACTGTGGGCGCAAACTTTACACAGCATCACAAAAACCTCGAAAATGCAAGTACCACCTTAAATGGATTTAGCACTGCTAAATTTGTTATTCAAAATTCTTGGATTTAGCCGATTTAACACATTTGATTAATCCAATAAATCAAAACAATTTTGGATAAGCGTTTTAACTAAATCTGCTAAATCTGCTAAATCCATGAATTTTTGATAACATTTTCAGACTGTTGTGGTGTTGTTGTTGTTCAAAGCCAAGTTGTTAACAACTTGGCTTTGTGCATTCGGTTCACTTATCATTTCCACTTGTAACTTCGATTATGCGTAACCGTTTTGAACGTTCAATACACCAATCAAAAGCTCAGAAATTGCACTTTTGCCAATGTAATTTATATAAATGTTTGCATTAAATTAAAACAAAAAAAGATGATGACGTCACATCGGACAGTGTATTACACAAGTAAATGTAAATGTAAATGTAACACTACCAAAATCTCAGTTTCAAAAATTTCACGCCGCGCTGCTAGGCCACAAACGAGTACAGTGTCAGACTCTTGAGATTATGCACTCTTGGTCCTACCAAGAGTACATAATAGGAAGTTATGACACTTTCCTATTATGCCTATTGCCTACGGGCGAGCGTCCAATGTGGAGCGCAAAATAGCCCGTTTATGTACGGTTTTGAAGGTGGGGTACCCTTCTCAACTGAAGACCCTCATTATGATACCTCATACTCAGCTAAGGGAGGTTCCCCCTCTCAGTTCAGTACCCGTCTTCAGTTGAGGTGGGTACCCCACTCATTTCAAGACATTGTCTTGTCATGTCTTGAAATAAGGGGCGGTATCCCCCATAAACTGAAGAGGGGGTACTGAACTGATGGGGGGTCTACCCCAATTTGAGTATGGGGTCTTCAGCTGAGGGTGTTTCCCTTCAAAACCGTACATAAACGGGCTATTTTGCGCTCCGCATTAGACGTATGTACGCCCGCTGCCCGTATGCATAGTAAGAAGAGTGTTATACTCTTCCTATTATGTACTCTTGGTCCTACATATTGTACATAAGTCGCTAATACATATTTACGTATATATTCTCCCATCGTTTACCAAATCTTGGAAGTTTTGGTAAGTGTTGTACCAAAACTGTTAGTTTTGGTAGAGTACATACCAAAACTAGGGAGTTTTGGTAAGCGTTGTACCAAAACTACTAGTTTTGGTAGAGTGCTTACCAAAACTAGGTAGTTTTGGTAAGCGTTATACCAAAACTAGAGTTTTGGTACAAGTTTGCTCAAAACTCCGCTGCCCTTAGTTTTGAGTAATAGTTATGGTATAAGCCTCCAAATTAGTTTAGTTTTAGTTATAGTTTTGGTACGAGTTCACTTTTAGTCAAGTTTTAGTTATGGTTTTGGCACAACGTTGGATTTTAGTTTAGTTTTAGTTATAGTTTTGGTATAACTGCTGAAAATTAGTTTTTACAACTAGTTTTAGTTTTAGTTATGGTATACCAGAACAACACTGGCTTATAGTATGTGTTTATATGTAAAATGAATTTGAAACATACTTTTGTTAAATTTCAGAAAGTGGCAAGCAACACGATAAAATTAACGGCAGCATTTGAAATGGTAACACTATCTAATATTTTTATAAGCGTTTATATAGTTTCATACTTACTTCCCAAAACATTATAGTTATTGACTACATGATTTAAAAAATTAGGTCCATAGTGAGTCTTAAACTTTATTGCGTAGCGTACCAACCGACTACTTTCTCTACAAAATAATCAATATAAAAAAAAAATAAACAAAATTTTGAGAAAATAAACGATACTGTTATAGTCATTTAAGTATTTAAAAATGTTTGCTTATTCTAAGAATAATATAATGGAGTCGCCGCGAATTGAACCGGTATCTCTGACGTCGACGTTGAGAGTGCTAACCACTACACCACCGACACAAAGTCTCGTAGTAGCTTGTTCTCCTTCACCATGCAAATTAAGTAGCCATTATATCATACCTGTCTTGAAAAAACAGTGCAATAACTAACGCCAATATAGTTATAGTGAAAGCTGCTAGAATCACAGTGTGCATCTAGAATCTAGTTAATATGCAAAGCATATTGTCACTGTTTGTGTGCTTTAGAAATGGCGCGATGCATACCTGCAGTGGGAACCAAAAAACTTTCAGGGTATTCAGTCCATCTTTCTGCCAGCCTCAGCCGTCTGGACACCAGAACTCACTGTATATTACAGGTGCATTGTGAATGTATTCGCTACTAGTATTTGTATTTATATTTTAAAAAGAACTGCGGTGGGCTGCAACAAATCGGATTAACTCAAGTCTGAGCCAGAGCTGGAGCTCCTGTTAAATAGATTTACTTAAGGGGGTAATTGCGTTTTTAGGTGTTTTTTTAAAAAGCGATAGCTCAGCGTTTACAAATTCAAATCACAAGCGGTCTTTTGCATTAGGTAGAACAATATCTTTTCTAAATGTATGCCATGCCTTAAAATTTAACCTGTGATTTTCTTTCTAGTATAAGCGACTAAAGAAAGGTCCTTTCCAAAATATTAAAATTTTCTACAAAAAGTTTGCGCCACAGCTCTGAATCATACGATTACCTGTTGGGGCTGAAAGTTGGTAAAGTTTTTGACATGTTTAAAATCCCCAGGCATGTCCCCCACTTTTTTAATAACTAGTCAATTTACTGAGAAAATAGCTGAAAAGCATACGCACCGAAAATTTAAGATATTTTCTTGTAATTAAAACCCTCTAAAAATGTCCACAGGTGAAATTTCAAAAAAGTGAGAGACATGCCTGGGGATTTTGACCTTTACAATACTGTCCCAAAAATTTATGCTCAGGCGTCACTTATAACTTGAGTACTGGTGGCGCAAAGTTTACATAGAAATCACAAAAACCTCGAAAACGCAACTACCACCTTAAATCCTAGTTAAATTGCAGCTAAGCCTAACCTGCTATTATACATATATACGAAGAAATATTTTCTTATTCGAAAATTTTGACAAAATCAATTATGGAAAAATCTCCACAACGTCAATTTTATGTACAACAACGTTAACAATCAGTTAAATTTAAATCTTTTCTGTCAAATCCAACTTTAGATAAAAAATTATTATTAACTTTTTTCAGTGTTGACAGTGAAACTATGTCAATTCCGCACGAATATTTGGAAGTGGACGTTAACAGTTACGGAAACGTGACGTTTTTTGTCAGTTTCACTGCCGACAGTCTTTGCCCTTACGACGTCAAACTATTTCCCTTTGACATCCAAACGTGTGACGTAAAATTCGGGTCGCTGGCTCACACGACTGATACATTGGATGTGGTGCCTACTGGAACGGTATATATTTGAGTTTTCGTTGCGAACACACTGGTGGAATGCATAAAGACAGTCTTAGCTAGGTCTTGCTTAACGCAGTCTAAGGGCAACAGTTTAACGCATGTAACTCGTGTGGAATTTTACTATTGTCAACTTCAAAAACAGTGACAGATGTAACTTAAGGTGACATTAAAGTCATGAGCTTAAAACAAGTAGCGTCCTGATGCTGATTTAGTTTGTCGAATAGATCATCAATGAGTGAACTTTAATGGCTAATACTTTGATCTGATACTGATGTATTATTAACCAAATGAATCTGGGTGTACTAAGTAGACCGCTAAATTTAGTTTACTGTGGACAACTACATAGCAACAATAGAGCCTGACTAAAATTCTGAACACTGTGACAAAATAATCCATCTCATGCTTTTACACAAATATGCCTACAAGATTTCAGCATTCAAGAGTAGCTGCTAAAATCACGCCAACTATTTTGTCTCAGTGTTCAGCATTTTTTGGTCAGACTTTAACTCTTTTCAGGTATTTCTGAACGACTTCTACGACAACCAAGAGTGGGTGCTGCAAAATTGCACGTTCAAAAAAGCGCACATTTACACGAGTCGCGAGTATCCGTTCGGTCAACTGGTGCTGGAACTGACAATCCGGCGGGAACCATTCTACTACATTTTCATTCTGGTTATTCCCGCCGCTCTCATCACGTTTGTGGCTGTGGTGGGATTCCACTGTCCGGGTAATTATGGCAACTATTCACTTTTCGCGAAGGATGAAGCTCATCGTACGCTGACAAACAGGGAATTTATTTATACTACCATAGTAGCTTTAGTCACGCTGAGATGAAACGCTGAGTTGTCGTTTAGACAATGTAAAGTGCAGTTTTATCTGTAAGGGTATCTTTTGAGCGGGAGTAAAACTATTGCTTCCGTTGTTGCATAAATAAGCTGCATAAACTCACTCCGATTGTAACTAAGGAGCGTTTTTATGAATTAACTTTATTTAACCAAGAGTACATAATAGGGAAGAGTATGACACTCTTCCCTATCCTAGCTAATCGGCCCGGACGATGCTCCGGCCGAAATAGCGCTTTTACGCCTTGATTTCAGGGGGGGGTACCCCCCCTCGAATCATGACATGTCTTGATTTCAGGGGGGGGGACCCCCCCCTCAAAACCGGGAAGTGTCTTGATTTCAGGGGGGGGGGTACCCCCCCCTCGTTTCAGCACACTGCCAGCGCAAATTCGGTGGTGTCTTTATGTCAGGGGGGGGGGGTCCCCCCCCCCTCGTTTCAGCACACTGCCAGCATGAAATCTATGGTGAGCTGGTAACGTGCTGACACGAGGGGGGGTCCCCCCCCTGAAATCAAGACATCACCGTGGCAGTGTGCTGAAACCAGGGGGTGCCCCCCCTGAAATCAAGACACCACCGATTTCGAGCTGGCAGTCTGCTGAAACGAGGGGGGGGGGGTACCCCCCCCTGAAATCAAGACACTTCCCGGTTTTGAGGGGGGGGGTCCCCCCCCTGAAATCAAGACATGTCATGATTCGAGGGGGGGGTACCCCCCCCTGAAATCAAGGCGTAAAAGCGCTATTTCGGCCGGAGCATCGTCCGGGCCGATTAGCTAGGATAGGGAAGAGTGTCATACTCTTCCCTATTATGTACTCTTGATTTAACTTAATAAGACCTGAGCAAACGAATCCATAAAATTTAATTTTTTTCAAACTATATAACATTTCTTTTATTATTCAGCCACCAGCCGTCCACTACGGGATGCGAAATTCCACCTGGGCTTGATCACGCTCATGTCGATGTCAGTGCTCTTGGTGGGAGTGTCCGACACCCTCCCCAAATTCTCTACTCATTCCATCCCCGGCAAACGTGGCTCATTCAGCTCTGTTCCACTGCTAGGTACAGTAATGATATTGAATGATTTTCAGTAAAGTCTAAAAATGTCTGAAGACTAAAAATAGCTGTTGCATAAAAAACTTTTTAATTTTTTAGTGCGATTACTCCCGCAATATTTGCAGTTTTGCATGTAGTCTTGTATTTCCACAGTAGTTGTACGTATTTTTGTTCCCGCGGTTTTGTACTGGGGGGTGATTGTGTGAAGTAAGATAGGCCCCCTACAGTACTTAAAGGGATTTACGACAGCTCATTGTCGGCCCAGTAGCTCAACGGTAGAGCGCTGGTCTGCAGATCCAGAGATGGGTGGTTCGAATCCCCCCTGGGTCATTCTGATGATGATGCTGTCTTTCTTTCGGTAAGAATCCCCCCTCCCTTTCTTGACAATTGTACCGATATCTCAAATCTGGGGGGGGGGCTTGCCCCCCCAGACCCTCCATGTACATCTGTGCTTGTACCTCTACAATATTCGTACTTTTACTCGTAGTTTAGAACACTTATACTGCCACTGTACTTGTACTTGTACTCATATTCTTACAATCTAATACGCTCGTAGTCTCTTTCACCTGTATTCATACTCTGTAATTCTTATAATTCAATTATTCTACTGTAATACTCTTGTACTCCCAGAATATTTGTATGTACGCTGGTCCCGAGAGTACACAATAGTGTCTCACTCTATTTAGAAGATTCTAAATAGAGTGAGACACTATTATGTACTCTTGCTGGTACTCTATGACCCTTGTGTTGCCACTGTACTTGTACTTATACTCATGCGGTTGTAATCACGGCTGTTTTAATAGTACTCGCACTATAATACTATTGTACTCTTTCAATCTTTGTACTTGCACTTGTACTTGTACTCTAGGACAGTTGTGCTGACAGTGTACTTGTACTTATACTCATACTTTTGTACTATAATACTCTTGTAGTCCCATTAATTGTATTTCAGGCATTTACTACCTAAGCCTGTTGGTACTCATCATGAGCAGTACCGTCACGTCGTCTCTGTTTGTTGCGCTAGAGCGCAGCATTTGGCTCAGTGGTAAACCGCCAAAATGGCTAGCCTGGCTGAAAGCGCTCGAAGAGCAAAAGTTCAGCACCTTGCTATTTAACAGATGTAATGATTATAAAGCACCTGTAAGTACAATAAGTAATATCATTATCACGCTATCATAACTCTATAGCTCAAAATATGCCCGATCACATTTTGTTATCCTGGTTGACCAATAGACTTTTGAAACTTACAAGAGAAAGTGCAGATTAAGTAGCAGAAAAATTCAGCTAAACCTAAATGTCATTTACTAGAAAAATACATAATAGTGATAATAGGAAAGAGTATGACACTCTTCCTTACTCTAGCTAATCGGCCGAAACGATGCCCTGTGAATTGCAATTTTTGACTAAAACTAGTGTTGTGTTTCAGAAATTCGCGCCAAATCGCTTATCGGGAAGCAGGGTACAGCGATTACGCGATCATTTATTCAAGTCCAATTCAAAGCCCGTAGTCCTGGAACAAAATGACCAAGAAAGCGGTGAAGACTTAACCGAAAGTGACGCAGCTATTTTGCTACAGCATCATAATCTGAGTTTATTGGAGCAATTGTCAAAAACTGCGGAAATTCTTGTGGAAATGAAGGAAGCCATTTATCGCGTTATTTCTGAACGAGAACTGACGAAGTATTATTCGAGCTTAGTCGTTAAGTTGGAACAATTGTCTTTTTTATTTTACATATCTGTCCTGATATTAATATTGCTTTTATTCTTTTGTCACGGGTGGTACTAACTAATACTGTGACTTTTATGTGTATTATTATTCAATTTTTACGTTTTATATCTTCGTATTATTATCATTATTAATTATTATAGTCATCAACAATATGTCTGTTAATTTATATAATAAAAAATTTATAAAAAAATTAGTACTTCACAGCAGTCTTATTTGAAAAACCATTAGGTGGTCTTTGCGTTGTGTAACCATAATTGACGCGGGATGCTGATTTCTGCATGCTAATACTTGCATGAGCTTCCTTACGTGTAGAGACTTGGCTTAACCGGCAAAAAGTGCGGTCTGTTTTTTATTGCCCTTAGCCAAAAACAAAATTCTTATCGGGACACGTGTCGTTCGAGGCTTGGGGACGGTATTTAAGACCCACACGCGGTATTTTTATTGTAGTGCGTTTTTTAGCTTGCAACAAATTTTTAGTATAAATTCCGCCCACTGTTCTGTATTTTGATAATCCGTTGTTTCAGTGTCAGTAAATCTCAAGTTTCCAAACAGTTGTTTAAGGGCAGAGCGGGGTACAGTAGTTTGTGATTTTGCAATTGGCCTTGGTTAGGCCCTATACGCTATGTGGCTCCGCTTTGAAGTATTTTGACATACCTCTACCACGAGAAAACCTATTTTGGTTGGCTGTCGTTGGTTGTTTTATTAGCGGGCCTTTGTTGTCTTCGCTTATGTCGGGGGGGAGACAACCGCGCCCCACCCAAAAGGGCTATAGCTCGGTAAGCATTAAGAATTGATGAGCCGCGCTGTCAATCGGCTATAGAACCGGAAGCCCAGCGCTATAGAGATATTGTTGGGTTGGGGGGGGTGCTAGCGTATTGAGCACGTTCACGGTTTAGTATACCACTAGACAGGAATAGGGGACTCAACTACAAAGATCGGCTACTAGTATCGTTGCAGAATTATAGCGCTGTATATTCGTGCACGTTAATCGACGCTTGCGACTGACTAGGAAAGCCGTAGGCCTGGCTATAGCTCTGTTTGTGTTGCAGCTAATCATAATCTGCCGGTTTGCAGGGGTGATAGGTATGCGGAGTGGGGGGGCTGAGGTAGGAGTAGGACAACAATTAGTAGGTTATATCAGTTTTAATGTAGAAGGTAAGCCAATCAACACTAAAATTTTTGCGCTAAATATTGGCCAAAAGCCCGATCAAAAGAGACTTTTTGCTTTAGATCGTTGAAATTTCTGGAAAAAAAGGCAAGAGGCTCGCGAACCGTTTATATGCTGTGCAAAACAGCACCAACAGCTCTAAACTTCGTAGTCAGCGTAATAGGTGCGCTAGATACAGGAAATGCTAGAGTAACGCTAGCTGCTACACTGTTTTTAGTCTCAAAAGCCAGTAGTGAGCATGAACCATTGTATATTGTCTGTTTTGCGCTCGTAAGTTTGAGTCACTGGCAATGTGGGAAAAATGCGGAATAAACCTGTGATAAGCCCCTGCTAAACCTAGAAATCGACGAAGGCCACTTTTTGTCTCGGGTTTTTGGAAGTCGAGAACAGCAGAAATTTTGATTGGAGCTGGTTTTGTACCTTTTGCTGAGATTATAAAACCGAGAAACTGTAGTTCACTTTTTAAAAACTCACAATAGCTATAGCCAGGCCATACCGGCTATTCCTAGTCAAATAGTGGCTATAGCGCTAATAGCCGATTGACAGCGTGAGCTCAACAATTCTGTGAAACGGCTATAGCCTAGCTATAGCCGGGCTATACCGGCTATTCCTAGTCAAAACACGGCTATAGCGCTAATAGCCGAATGACATCGTGGGATCAAAAATTATGTGAAACGGCTATAGCTGAGCTATAGCCAGGCCATACCGGCTATTCCTAGTCAAATAGTGGCTATAGCGCTAATAGCCGATTGACAGCGTGGGCTCAACAATTCTGTGAAACGGCTATAGCCGAGCTATAGCCAGGCCATACCGGCTATTCCTAGTCAAATAGTGGCTATAGCGCTAATAGCCGATTGACAGCGTGACTCAACAATTCTGTGAAACGGCTATAGCCTAGCTATAGCCGGGCTATCGGCTATTCCTAGTCAAAACACGGCTATAGCGCTAATAGCCGATTGACAGCGCGGGCTCATCACTTCTGGTAAATGGCTATCGCCGAGCTATAGCCGGGCTATACCGGCTATTCCTAGTCAAAAGGCGGCTATAGCGCTAATAGCCGGTTGACAGCGCGGGCTCATCAATTCTGTGAAATGGCTATAACCGAGCTATACCCGGGCTATACCGGCTATTCCTAGTCAAAACACGGCTATAGCGCTAATAGCCGATGCGCGTTGTCACCCTTCTACAAATCTATTATACTTCCATTACTTACGTAACCTTTTGATTAAAGCGAAGACACTGCTATTAGCTGAATACAGGGGGCGGGGGGAAGGGGGGATGGTTATAGCTGCGTAGACTGGGAGGCGGTAGGGTGGTTCCTATAGCTGTCTCAGGAGTAGGCGTAGATAAGCGTTTTGCTCAGTGAAGCTAAGAGGTAATGTGCAAAAAATAGTCTACAAGTGCAGCGAAGGGGTTAAATGCAGCTGGCCGCTATATCTGTCTGAGTGGGGTATAATAAATCGTGATACATGGGAATGTGACCGAATAACGCCTAACTCTGAGCTGTGCTTTGCGGGACAGACGCTAGTAAATCACTCAACGGACAGGTCCGTTCTACTGTTCAAAGCGGAGCCACATAGCGTATAGGGCCTAACCAAGGCCAATTGCAAAATCACAAACTACTGTACCCCGCTCTGCCCTTAAACAACTGTTTGGAAACTGGAGATTTACTGACACTGAAACAACGGATTATCAAAATACAGAACAGTGGGCGGAATTTATACTAAAAATTTGTTGCAAGCTAAAGAACCCACTATAATAAAAATACCGCGTGTGGGTCTTAAATACCGTCCCCAAGCCTCGAACGACACGTATCCCGATAAGAACTTTGTTCTTGGCTAAGGGCAATAAAAAACCGACCGCACTTTTTGCCGTTTAAGCCAAGTCTCTACACGTAAGGAAGCTCATGCAAGTATTAGCATGCAGAAATCAGCATCCCGCGTCAATTATGGTTACACAACGCAAAGACCACCTAATGGTTTTTCAAATAAGACTGCTGTGAAGTACTAATTTTTTTATGAATTTTTTACTATATAAATTAACAGACATATTGTTGATGACTATAATAATTAATAATGATAATAATACGAAGATATAAAACGTAAAAATTGAATAATAATACACATAAAAGTCACAGTATTAGTTAGTACCACCCGTGACAAAAGAATAAAAGCAATATTAATATCAGGACAGATATGTAAAATAAAAAAGACAATTGTTCCAACTTAACGACTAAGCTCGAATAATACTTCGTCAGTTCTCGTTCAGAAATAACGCGATAAATGGCTTCCTTCATTTCCACAAGAATTTCCGCAGTTTTTGACAATTGCTCCAATAAACTCAAATTATGATGCTGTAGCAAAATAGCTGCGTCACTTTCGGTTAAGTCTTCACCGCTTTCTTGGTCATTTTGTTCCAGGACTACCGGCTTTGAATTGGACTTGAATAAATGATCGCGTAATCGCTGTACCCTGCTTCCCGATAAGCGATTTGGCGCGAATTTCTGAAACACAACATTAGTTTTAGTCAAAAATTGCAATTCACAGGGCATCGTTTCGGCCGATTAGCTAGAGTAAGGAAGAGTGTCATACTCTTCCCTATTATCACTATTATGTATTTTTCTAGTAAATGACATTTAGGTTTAGCTGAATTTTTCTGCTACTTAATCTGCACTTTCTCTTGTAAGTTTCAAAAGTCTATTGGTCATCCAGGTTAACAGAATGTAATCGGGCATATTTTGAGCTATAGAGTTACGATAGCGTGATAATGATATTATTACTTATTGTACTTACAGGTGCTTTATAATCATTACATCTGTTAAATAGTACGGTGCTGAACTTTTGCTCTTCTAGCGCTTTCAGCCAGGCTAGCCATTTTGGCGGTTTACCACTGAGCCAAATGCTGCGCTCTAGCGCAACAAACAGAGACGACGTGACGGTACTGCTCATGATGAGTACCAACAGGCTTAGGTAGTAAATGCCTGAAATACAATTAATGGGACTGCAAGAGTATTAGTATAAGTATTAGTATTAAGTATTATTAGTATTAAGTATTATTATTAGTATTAAGTATTATAAGTATAGTATTAAGTAGTACAAAAGTATGAGTATAAGTACAAGTACACTGTCAGCACAACTGTCCTAGAGTACAAGTACAAGTGCAAGTACAAAGATTGAAAGAGTACAATAGTATTATAGTGCGAGTAGTAATAAAACAGCCTTGACTACAACCGCATGAGTATAAGTACAAGTGCAGTGGCAGCACAAGGGTCATAGAGAACCAGCAAGAGTACATAATAGTGTCTCACTCTATTTAGAATCTTCTAAATAGAGTGAGACACTATTGTGTACTCTCGGGACCAGCGTACATACAAATATTCTGGGAGTACAAGAGTATTACAGTAGAATAATAGAATTATAAGAACTATAGAGTATGAATACAGGTGAAAGAGACTACGAGCGTATTAGATTGTAAGAATATGAGTACAAGTACAAGTACAAGTACAGTGGCAGCATAAGTGTTCTAAACTACGAGTAAAAGTACAAATATTGTAGAGGTACAAGCACAGATGTACATGGGGGGTCTGGGGGGGCAAGCTTCCCCCCCCCCAGGTTTGAGATATCGGTACAATCACCCCCCAGTACAAAACCGCGGGAACAAAAATACGTACAACTATTGTGGAAATACAAGACTACATGCAAAACTGCAAATATTGCGGGAGTAACCGCACTAAAAAATTAAAAAGTTTTTTATGCAACAGCTATTTTCAGTCTTCAGACATTTTTAGACTTTACTGAAAATCATTCAATATCATTACTGTACCTAGCAGTGGAACAGAGCTGAATGAGCCACGTTTGCCGGGGATGGAATGAGTAGAGAATTTGGGGAGGGTGTCGGACACTCCCACCAAGAGCACTGACATCGACATGAGCGTGATCAAGCCCAGGTGGAATTTCGCATCCCGTAGTGGACGGCTGGTGGCTGAATAATAAAAGAAATGTTATATAGTTTGAAAAAAATTAAATTTAATGGATTCGTTTGCTCAGGTCTTATTAAGTTAAATAAAGTTAATTCATAAAAACGCTCCTTAGTTACAATCGGAGTGAGTTTATGCGGCTTATTTATGCAACAACTGAAGCAATAGTTTTACTCCCGCTCAAAAGATACCCTTACAGATAAAACTGCACTTTACATTGTCTAAACGACAACTCAGCGTTTCATCTCAGCGTGACTAAAGTTACTATGGTAGTATAAATAAATTCCCTGTTTGTCAGCGTACGACGAGCTTCATCCTTCGCGAAAAGTGAATAGTTGCCATAATTACCCGGACAGTGGAATCCCACCACAGCCACAAACGTGATGAGAGCGGCGGGAATAACCAGAATGAAAATGTAGTAGAATGGCTCCCGCCGGATTGTCAGTTCCAGCACCAGTTGACCGAACGGATACTCGCGACTCGTGTAAATGTGCGCTTTTTTGAACGTGCAATTTTGCAGCACCCACTCTTGGTTGTCATAGAAGTCGTTCAGAAATACCTGAAAGTGGTGTAGTTAAAATCTGACCAAAAAATGCTGAACACTGAGACAAAATAGTTAGCGTGATTTTAGCAGCTACTCTTGAATGCTGAAATCTTGTAGGCATATTTGTGTAAAAGAATAAGATGGTTTATTTTGTCACAGTGTTCAGAATTTTGGTCAGGCTCTATTGTTGCTATGTAGTTGTCCACAGTAAACTAAATTTAGCGGTCTACTTAGTACACCCAGATTCATTTGGTTAATACATCAGTATCAGATCAAAGTATTAGCCACTAAAGTTCACTCATTGATGATCTATTCGACAAACTAAATCAACATCAGGACGCTACCTGTTTTAAGCTCATGAATTAAATGTCACCTTAAGTTACATCTGTCACTGTTTTTGAAGTTGACAATAGTAAAATTCCACGCGAGTTACATGCGTTAAACTGTTGCCCTTAGACTGCGTTTAGCAAGACTGAGCTAAGACTGCCTTTATGCATTCCACCAGTGTGTTCGCAACGAAAACTCAAATATATACCGTTCCAGTTGGCACCACATCCAAGGTATCAGTCGTGTGAGCCAGCGACCCGAATTTTACGTCACACGTTTGGATGTCAAAGGGAAATAGTTTGACGTCGTAAGGGCAAAGACTGTCGGCAGTGAAACTGACAAAAAACGTCACGTTTCCGTAACTGTTTACGTCCACTTCCAAATATTCGTGAGGAATTGACATAGTTTCGCTGTCAACACTGAAAAAAGTTAATAATAATTTTTTATCTAAAGTTGGATTTGACAGAAAAGATTTAAATTTAATTGATTGTTAACGTTGTTGTACATAAAATTGACGTTGTGGAGATTTTTCCATAATTGATTTTGTCAAAATTTTCGAATAAGAAAATATTTCTTCGTATATATGTATAATAGCAGGTTAGGCTTAGCTGCAATTTAACTAGGATTTAAGTAAATCTATTTAACAGGATCTCCAGCTCTGGCTCAGACTTGAGTTAATCCGATTTGTTGCAGCCCACCGCAGTTTTTTTTAAAATATAAATACAAATACTAGTAGCGAATACATTCACAATGCACCTGTAATATACAGTGAGTTCTGGTGTCCAGACGGCTGAGGCTGGCAGAAAGATGGACTGAATACCCTGAAAGTTTTTTGGTTCCCACTGCAGGTATGCATCGCGCCATTTCTAAAGCACACAAACAGTGACCATATGCTTTGCATATTAACTAGATTCTAGATGCACACTGTGATTCTAGCAGCTTTCACTATAACTATATTGGCGTCAGTTATTGCACTGTTTTTTCAAGACAGGTATGATATAATGGCTACTTACTTTGTATGGTGAACGAGAACAAGCTACTACGAGACTTTGTGTCGGTGGTGTAGTGGTTAGCACTCTCAACGTCGACGTCAGAGATACCGGTTCAATTCGCGGCGACTCCATTATATTATTCTTAGAATAAGCAAACATTTTTAAATACTTAAATGACTTTAACAGTATCGTTTATTTTCTCAAAATTATGTTTAGTTTTTTTTATATTGATTATTTTGTAGAGAAAGTAGTCGGTTGGTACGCTACGCAATAAAGTTTAAGACTCACTATGGACCTAATTTTTTAAATCATGTAGTCAATAACTACAATGTTTTGGGAAGTAAGTATGAAACTATATAAACGCTTATAAAAATATTAGATAGTGTTACCATTTCAAATGCTGCCGTTAATTTTATCGTGTTGCTTGCCACTTTCTGAAATTTAACAAAAGTATGTTTCAAATTCACTTTACATATAAACACATACTATAAGCATTATTCCTTAAAATTGAGACAGCACAATTATTTTGTTAATTTTAACCTCAAATATGTCTCTATCACGAAAAGCATGATTTTTGAGCTTCTTAAAGTGAGTGATCAGAGAAGAAAATTAAGCCCTAGGCCTAAGCCTAAGCTTGAAACTTAATCTGGGGGAAAATAAGGCACCCCTGTAAATGTGCAACCGTCACAACGGCATGCAACTATGTATGTAATACAAATGATTTTCCGATCACCCACTTTGAGAATCCAAACTTAGATAGACGCAAAGGTGCAGTTTTCAGTATGACATAATGTTTGCCCTTTGACACAAAAAATGTTTTATTCGTCACTTTCCTGCCACGATCTCATTTCAAAAACACCTAAATAAAAAAAGCCAAGTGCAATTCATTGCTTACTAACCACTCCAATGATTTGGTAGAGATATGCGCTGACGGTTACCACCAAAGTGTCCGAGGGGTGCAGCACGGGCCGGCTGTCTTGATGGTACCCCTCCAGAAGGTACTCGCGAAGATAGTAGTGCGCCGATTTATTGCGCTTAGAGCCATGTCCTAAAAAATTGCGTAAAAACTTACACGTTTGAAGTTTAACGAGTTGAAAACGGTTTTCATACTTTTTCTAATACGTTATCCGGCAAAGATAGGTCTTTAATGATCTTTAACAGTGTCTTTAACATCTTTGTTATCAACGTCGAGTTTAGGGGTTACGATTTGCCCAACGATGATTTTTATAAAAGCACAAACCAAAAACGTCTGCTCATGACACACTAAACAGGATACGTGTTAATCATACTCAAAAAGAATAAAACGAGTACACAGTGACTTAACTCATAATTAGCTACCGAACTGTATAAAGCATTTGTTATCAACAGAAAAACGTTCAGCCAACAGACCAGTTTAACATTGGTCTTACTTTTTTACTCTAAAACATGTTTTTTTTCTAGCTAATGGAAATATTTAACAAAAATCAAGTAGTAGGCTACCTAACAGGTAGTATCTACTTAACAGTACCGACCAAAGTTTTTGCTACAGACTCCGGAGTCAAAGCAACGGACTTTGTAGCAAGTACTTTTGGTCACTATGTACTCCATTTATGCACAGCTGAGGCTATTCTTAAATCCACCATTTATTATAGCTCATTCAAACATACTTACAGACAAGATCACATATAATAGGACTATCATGTCCTAATGTACCTACTCTTCGTACAAGTTGTTTACTAGAAGAAATTACCTTCACAGAAGCACACAGTTAGCAAAAGTGATAAAGCCAGCAGCGAGAACAATTTACAAGGTCCCATATTGTGCTGAGGTAGAACTGATTAGAAAAAAATTATGTTCCGTCGTTTAAAGCAATGCGTGATAATAAATTTGGATTAAGTTTTAACCATGCTGAAACAACAAACAGTATTTATTGAATACGTTTGAGTTAAGATTCCGGTTTATTTTTTATCGTATAATTTAGTTATAAAGTACAAACACATTAACAAAGATAAAACAGTTAAAAACAAACACTTCACTTAAGTACTAAGGTTTTGTTTTGTTAGTACCGATCAATTATATGCAGCAGCAAGTTGAATCCAACCTAATTAATCAAATCATCAAGGACCGGGGTTTTTTAGTCAGTTAGTTAGTCGGACTATTAACTAATTAAATTAGTCGGATGTTAGTAGGTGTTAATAGATATGTTAATAAGTGAATGTAGTAATTAGGTGATAATAAGTAATAGTAGTTAATAAGCTAATAATAGTCAAGAGTTATAGATGATAATAAGGTTGTCATTTTTACAACTTAAGTATGGATTAATAGGATTAGATTAAAACTCATGAAAAACGTTGTTTAATATTTTAATCTAATCCTTTAATCCAGTCCTGATATGGAACCAAAATACAAAGAAAACAATTAACAAAATTATGTGCTTAACGAATGAATAACTACTGATTACAATGCAGCTTAATAAACATCCAGCTTTATTCGAGTGAGGAAACTATTGTACTTTTTGTAGTTTCGGTTTTGAACTATGGAACTAACAAAGTTAATTTATGTTTAATATACACGTTAGAAGTTAGCCATGTGTTCGAAATGGTGAACAAAAAGTTACTCGCTTAAATTGGCTGGAAAAAAACGGCCTTTTATTATTCTAAGGCAAGAAACAACAGGTCGTGAGAAAGGGGCATAGAAACTTGAGAGCTAAGAAAGCAAAAAAAGTTGGTCAAAAAGCCAGCCAAGTTAAAAAATGTTCCAGCCAATCTTTTTCACCGTTGTCAATAACACTTACGCCCTGAAAATGAAGTCAGTTTTGTAAAAAACACAATGCGGCGTAAATTTACATGATGTTTTATCAAATCTGCCCAAAGAAAAAACTGACAAGTAATGGTCTAAAACCTGAGACTAAAGACATATGTGATTTCATTACAAAATAAAATTATATTATCGACTCATTGAAAGATCAAGATGCCATATAAATTATAACCCTTGTGTTGTAAATGAAAAATAGTGTCTATGTTTAATACTTGGGGGGCTGTGACGTAGTGGTTAGCATTCTTATAGGCGACGCTAGCGGCCCAGGTTCGATTCCCGGCGACTCTATTTCTTTCTTTTTTCAAAACTGGGTCACCCTCTGTCTTTCAACACTTGTGTCAATGTGAGGCCATTTTTAGTCAGTGAATGAGCCACTAGCATAGAGTTGTGTCATAATTTTAATCACTTGGCATTTAATATTTTTCTTTGAACGCAGGTCACACACAGTTTTTTTTGTGAACTGGATAATCATTTTTTAAAATTAAATTTTTCGCACATACATTTTTTGGGCATATAATCTGTTGACAACTTTTATAGAGGAAAACGATGAAAATAATATATGCCGAAAAGAATAATGAACAGCATAATAACAAATCAAAGACGGATCAAATCTTCACAGATTAAGATGTTTTTTGACATTGTTGCCTTTGTCATTCGTCATTTCGCTGGTAAAATGACGAATGAAAACGGTCAAAGCGCTTGCCGTTTTTTTTTATTTTTTAAGCAGAAAATAGGTAAACATTTTACACCCTTTAGAGATGATAAATTATGCGAATGTTAATAATCCAATTGTTTTAGTTTATCTAAAATTGTCACTTAATAAATTCTATCCATGTGGTCACGTGAGTAGTTATAGCTAAATAGCTTTCGACGTAATGTAATAAAAGATTTCGGAAAGATTTTATATTTTGGAAACATTTTTATTTTCAGCTAAGGGCCTATTTCTTTACCGGATTAAACGGACTTGACTTATTTTAGTCCGAGGTTTAGCAATGGCAAATTGGGTTAAACGGACTAAACGAGTTAACGTAAGTCAGCGGCTTAATTTTAGACTGACTTCATTCTAAAACTACACCTTGACTAAACGAATTTAACATGCACGCTTAACATTAGCGTGCATAGTCAAGTCCGTTTAGTCCGATTAAAACACAGTGCACTAAAAGTAAAGTCCGGTAACCAGTAGAGGAATAGGCACTAAGCCACAGCCAAAAAATTTTCACAATTTACATTTTTATAGCTGGTCTTTGTGGTACATTTCCCGCCGCCGGAGGAGGGTTTACCAGCCACCCTGAAGGGGGAAGGTGGATAACCTCTTTAACCCCCCCCCCGCTTTGTGCATCTGTGCATCTATGCCTCTAATATATGTACTTGTGTAAGTATGTATATGTACTTGCCCCTAAGCAACTATACCAGAACACATGGAATTTGTGCCCAATCAGTTAATCTAAAGTTCAGATCTATTTTTGGTCAAAACTTCGCTTTGGAGTTTGGGCTTAGTTGGTTTTTGCATCCATATCAGCTAAAAAATGAAAAGGAAACAATGAAAAAGTGTTAAAAAATTCAAAAGTAACAAAGCATGTTTATTTTGAAGTTGAGTTGGACTAGGTCGGAGCTATTTTTTATTTAAACTTATCTGACACAATAAAAGACCGATAATTATACATGAATTATGTAAAATATTTCATAAAATGTTCAAGAATTTTCACAAAAGAAGCTGCGTGCTTATGTAGAGAAAATTATGTTTTCAGCTTGGGTTTTGAAAATATCAGTCAAATCTGCCAACTTTAGAATAATGCAGTTTGCAGGAAAGAAAAAACCAACCCAAACCAAAAAATCAGTGAAAAAAAACACCTTCCGTTCAATTCCCAGAATCCATTTTTTAACCTGGGCCCGATTTATCGAAACAAAATGTTCGTCGTTGAAAATGTTCGCCGTTGAAACTGTTCGTCGTTGAACAAATGTTCAAAGACGAGCTTTAATTTTTAGAACGTTTTTATGTCCTAAGTGACCAAAGCTCGTCGTTGAAAAGACAAAAATGTTCGTCGTTGATAATGTTTCGATCAGTCCAAAATTTTCAACGACAAACATTTTCAACGTCGAACATTTTGTTTCGATAAATCGGGCCCTGATATAATGATTTGATAAAAAAATGAACATTTTGATCATTGCAGTTTCAGAATAACAATTGATTTTGGCTTAGTCAGTTTGTTTAAGTTCATGCTATTCAATCAAAAAAAAAAAGAAGAATTTATACTTCATCATCAGCATCATAATGACCCAGTTGGGATTCGAAGCACTCATCTCTGGATTTACAGACCAGGGGGTAGTTTCAGAAGCTTTACATAAGTCTTTACATAAAGTCTTACATAAATTGAATTTATGGGAGAACTTATGAGAAGGTTACGAGTGGTACATAAAGTGTTTCAGAAGTCTTCACATAACCTTCCCATAAGTTCTTCCATAAAGTTCTCACATAAAATTATATGCTCTCGCTGGAAACCGCATGAAATGTGTACGCACACGCGCTCGCACAATTAGATGCCTAGCAGCACGATCGCAGCTTTAGTTTTCGTGCTGAGGGTGCGTTAATTTAAAATCTCAATTAAAATAATAATAAATGGGTTTGTTAGTTGATTTAATTGTTAAAGCGCATAACAGTTACCACCATACCTGCGGCTATCGTTTCATGTTATAATCTTAAAATCAGACTTTTCAGAAGAGTGCTAAAAAGTTTAAAAAAATACGTTCCCTAAACTATGCCACTTTATGCTCTACCCAGCAAACCAATTTTCATACCTTTTTTTAGGTTTGTACTAATTATTTAGCTCTAAGGTGAGTTATGGGTGCCCTCACGTTCTCCTAAATTTATGAGAAAAACTGGCACCCACATTTAGCATTTTATGAGCAACCTGCAGTCTTTACATAAATTTATGTAGTAGCTATCAGGCTACCCATAAATTTAGGTGGAAAACATAAATTCATGAGAGCACATGAGGTGATCCAGAAGTTATGTAAAGCTTCTGAAACACCTATAACGATATGTAAGCCTTTATGGGACCCATAAGACTTATGTAAAGCTTCTGAAACGACCCCCAGCGCGCTACCAGTGAGCTACTGGACCAATCAATAATGATACGACAATTGCTCTTTTAAGTACGTAATGGAACTGTTATTACTTCACACAAGTTAACAGTCCGAATAAAGTCAGATTCATTTCTGTTAACCCACGTCAGCGATGTAAAATGTGCAAAACAAACGGCTGCATAAACGATCCTAAGCGCTTGGGGGCTACCCAGGTCAAAAATCAAAGTTCTCAAATTTTGCTTATTTTCACATATGTTACTGCCCCAAGGCACCTCTACCTCAGATAAGAACAATTAAGCTTGAAGGTGCACTTTTGATTCAGTGCGTTTGTCAGTGTATTTACATAGGCAAAAGTACGCAAGAAGCCGAAAAGTAGCCGTTATTTGAACAGTTCTAGCACAAACCACATTAACCCAATCAGGATGAAACTTGGCATTGTAGTAGCCCACATGTATGCGCAAAATGGTGATCCGGATTTTTGATATGTATTTTCTGTATCTTTGAAAAAATGGCCGTTTTTTGGACCCGCCAAATTTGACAGATTTTACATTTTGCGTCATTGCTCAGGCCATGGCCAAAAATTTAAAAAAATGGCTCATAGAGGTTGAGATATGATGTTAGGCTATCGAATCATGTAAAAATCAGCTTCGTCAGTGTTAACAAAAATTTCGAGTAAAAGGGCGCTTTGCAACCACAAAAAACTTTTTTTGCGCCTATGATTTAGACGTACAATTGAATTTTTGGAGATCCTAGCGAAAAATTGACAAAAGCATTGGTTCCAGTTTGTTACATCTGATATGCGCCTTCCCTGGGGCTACATTGTGTGCAAATTTGAAGCGAATCGGAGAACCGAAAATTTTCACTATTTCAGGTAGCCCCTTAAACAATAAGCAAAATTAGAAACCAATAGATCGAATTGGGCCCGACTTATCGAAACAAAATGTCCGACGTTGAAAATGTTCGCTGTTGAAAAATCTTTAACGATGAAATTGGATCAGTTAGAACATTAAAACGTTCTAAAATCTCAAAGTTTGTCGTCGAAAAAATGTCGGCGTCTATCATTAGCTAGGTAGGTAACAGTCCAAGTACAGGTAAGTTCGGACTGAAATGTATCCAACCAGCTCTAACTTATTTGACGAAATGAAAGTCAAAAGACCTGAAATGGAAAAAGTGGAGTCTTGTTTGGCTTGCAATATATTTCATCCCAAGGTTTACATTGGACACAAAGTAAATTTGTCAATTTTAGCATGCGATTCTCCAGTGTAACCATTTTGTTCCAACAAGCAGCAGTTTCATGCAAAAGTTGTCTGCTACTTTTATCACTTGCGCAAAGTTTGGACCTGTCGCCTTGCAATTTTATTTTTGATGCTGATTTCGCCAAGTTAAGTTGCCCTGCATACCTACATACATAGTACCTAGTATGTAAATTTACACATTAACAATCGATTGCAATACGTGGTACACGGTTCATTTCGGCTAAAACATCGGCTCAATCCTTGTTTTTTTGAGGGCCTAAACGTTAGTATCGGCAAAAATTTCCAAAACTGTTTTGGTTGTATATAGTGGCCGATGTGATCAAACCAAATTTAACATAATTTTTCATCTCACTTTCAACTTCCACATTTTTTGACTACGCGACAGCATATGTATGTCACCTGTGAAAAAAGGAAAAAAATTTGGTATTTTGGTATTCGCAATTATCAAACAAAAAGTCTTTATGGTTTTAAATTTCATGGCCCATGTAAACAGACGTTAGTATGTATATCCAGCTTGCATATGATAGTTGGTATATACTTACTGGCAGTCAAAGACAAATAAATTTAAGTTGTAACTTTAGGAACCTGTAACCAGAAACCAACTTTTTCGCTTAGTGGTCAATTTATCACCAGAACAATAAAGATGTCAAAATACACACAAACTACGCTGCAAGAAGCAGCGTTAAGACCTGTCGGCATTGCGATGTCGACAGGAAAAAGGAATGAAGTTTTTATTACTTGAGGCTACGCTAAAGTAGGTTTAAATTACCGTCTTGTGTTAGTTATAGTCCATTATATGCACATATTGTAAGCCGATGTCCATGCTTTTGAATTTGGGTCCATTTTACAATTCCAAAACCAACGAGTCTTTTTAGTTTGAAGTTAAAAAAGATGTCAGTCAACCTTTCCCTAGCTGTGCGTTACTTTCACAGTTAATGTTTTACTTTACTTTTTATTGTCACTTTTTGTACCGTTTGTCACTAAAACAAGATTCCACACTACACTTCCACATCGCAAATATTGATTGCTACAGCTACGTCATTTATTTATAAACACTTTTCTTTTCATGTTTTGGAAAAACAACTATTCTTTTCATTTTCTTTCTTTATAAATTTCTTGTCAGTTTACAATTTAAATTTAAATACATGTAAATTCAAAAAATATATCTGTAAAAATTTTGCAGGCGCAGGTTATTGTAGTTCACAAGGCATCTAAAGCAAAAACATATACATAATGTAAGAGACAGAAGCCACCAGACCTATAAGAGACAATTGCAGGTGTTTGAAAGGAAATGAGCTGAATTTATTGAATGAAATAATGGCGAAAGGAGGTCCAAAGCCCCGTGTCTCAGCAACCCAGGCAGAGCTGTGTCATGAATACCAATTTGGGCCATCTTGATAACAGAAGCTGCTTGAAGGTAAACAGACCAACGCCCATCAGTAAAAAAACAGATCATGGAAGTAATCAGTAATCAATCTTTACAGGATGATCCAAACACGACTTGACTGTAATATTTACTTTGACGAATCAATTACATTAAGTATAAGTCAATCAAATGCACAGTAACTTCCCAAAGTCAGTTTGAAAAGTTACGGTACATTTGACCGTTGATGTAAATCTCTGAACCCGTTTAAATGAAATCGGAGTTGATGCAACGTCGTATCGAGTTGATTACAGCCAGTTAAACATGTCAGATCGAGTTTCAATATCTGATGGATTGCACCAAATCGCTTTAACTGACAATTTGTTCAATTCAAAACGACTGAGCTCAGGCTTGAAATCCCTAAATTGGTTTAGTCCGCTGCACTAATGAAGATTAACGCAGTTGTCACTTAAGGTAACGCTCAGAAACAAAACTCATGTTTGGCGCTCAGCTCATGCAATAAATAGCAATATCACTTTAATTGTATATCAAAGAGACATCAAAAAAACCTATTTACAATACAATTCAGCACTTTAATGTGAATGTGTCAAATTTTATGACCATGTCGAATTTCATATTCACACTGATTTTGTTTTTGACCTAGCTCAGCGAAACTTCAACCGATTTTGATGATCTTGGTATCAATATAAAGATCTTTTAAAAATCTAGACGTGATTGATCTTCGATTTTTCATTTTTATTTTTGATTTTGCAAAAAAATCGATTTTTCAACAATCAGTCGTGTTTGAGCGACTACAAAAAGTGCTGCGGGCCAAAATTTGAAAATCGAAAAACTTTCACGTCTGCATTTATATTCTTTCTTTCATTGTGCAAATTTTCAACTCAATCGCAAACGGCAGCTGGGACCGAGGTCCAAAAAAAGTAGTCGATTTCGCTACTCAAAAATGTAAGATTTGCCCACACGTTTCACTTTTTCAAAAATTAGACCTTTCGTAGGACTGCATATTTCCGTTGAAAAAGTTACAAAAAGCCATACTCAATTTTTTAAGAAATTAAATCAAAACTTTGACATTTTCGAAGATTTATCAGCTTTGTAGGTTTTTCATTTTGGATTTGCTATTTTCACGGCTAAATAACTCAGCAAAACTTCTACGTATTCTTAACTTTAATACATCAATTTAAAGCTAAGAAACCGCATATTTCAATGATATGAGTAATCATTTTATATGGAAACAAAACTTTGTTTTACGGCTACAAATTTTGTCCAAAAAATTTAAAAAATTTTTTTATCACAATATGCACATCAAATGAAAGCTATTTTCATTTTGAACAACTTTTCTTCAAGACATTATGGTTAAAAATGTCGCTGAAAAATATTAAACGCCAAAGTCGGTTCCCCTGAGCGCCACCTTAAGATTTACATAGTTGAAAACTGAGGGTTAGCTGCGATTAGCTGGGATTTAACTAAATTTACTTAATTGGAGTTTAGCTCCAGCTCAGATTTAAGTTAATCCGATTTGGTGCAGTCCACTGTGGTTTGGAGTTTAGCTCCGGCTCAGACTTAAGTTCATCCTACAGTCGGTTTCAAATGAAAATAGATTCTAGGCGTCGGGATTAGGGATGAAATCGGACGCGTCGGATGATGTCATCCGACGCCCTCGGTTATGCAATCCGACGCCTAGAGGTTTGCCAGCCAGTGATTAATTAGCTGTCAAAATTCAGGCCTAAAGTTTTGAATAGGGGTGGCTGCTTCAGTACAAATTATGAATGCTACCTTATTTATTGTTTAGTATCTTTAACTAATAAAAATCAGAATTGAGTAGATAAAATTACCTTATATTTTAAGAAAACATCTATTAATCAACATATGAAAATAAACTATAAAAATTTTGCATAACTTTTTGAGGAGTCTCCCTCATTAATTTTTCCTGCAAGCTCTCCAATTTCCAACTCTATGATGCAATCCGACGCCCAGCCAGGCCCGTCGGATGATGTCATCCGACGGCCTCGGTGATGAAACCCGACGCGTCGGATGATGTCATCCGACGCGACGGATGATGTCACCCGACGCGACGCATGCTGCAATCCGACGCGTTGGATGATGAAATGGCGTCAGGCAAATCCATTTTCATTTGAAAACGACTGTATTTGGTGCAGTTCACCGATCGTCTTAGAACTAATGCCCGATAAACTAAACAAGCGTGTTATCCAGAATTGGATTTATCTGATTGGATTTAACTTTTTTTCGGCAATAACGCAGCGTCAGTTAAACGTAATTGATTGAAACTTGGCACACACCCAGGTACTGTATATGAGCCATGTGGGGCACATTTCAGCCACTTATTTTCACTTTGTGCAGCGCTATTAGCAAAATTAATTTAAATCTATTCCGTTAAATAAAATTTTGGATAAAACCACAAGTTAATATCAAATAAATCAACATCAATTTAGTTGTTTGGTAATTTACGATAACCCGGACATTCGGCCAAGTTGTTAAAGTGGGTCTGGTTAGCATCTGATGACCAACCTAAGCAGAGAATTGGGATTTCTATTTTTAGACAGCTAATTTAGACTCCTGGATGGCAAAATTTTGGTCATCATTTTGGCTGTGAATGAGTGAAAGTCAGCAGGCTAACTTGGTTACCACCGGACGCTTCAAACAGGAATTCAAATAGCTTTCAGCTCCTGTAACTAACAGCAAACTATATATAGGCTATGGCCGCGTTTAAAAAAACTGTGGCTAATGCTCATGGTAATGTTACACTTACATACTACGTCTGGGCCGAATATCACCGAAAACATTTTTCTAAAAGATAAATAAACAGATAAATAAATAAAATGACTTAACCCGAATTTTGGAGTTTTCGGAATTCATAAAGCCAAACCCTGCAATAATGACGGTATCTCAGTATACTTAAAACAATATACAAATATAGGTATATGAGTAAATAATAACCCCAAGAGACCACATTTTATGAATGAACTTGGATAAACTTATGTATTAAAAAAAACTCGCAAAAAAAACTTGTGGCCTCAGTTTCAATTCTTTAGAGTTTATATGACACTTTTATCGGAAGAAGTGGATAGTAGTAGAATGAATTTTGACCAGGGGCTATTAAATCGTTGAATAAATCTAAAATTTATTAGATTATTTATTATTATTTATTTATTAGATTAGAATTTATCGTTAGTTTAAATCTATAAATTTTGACCAGGGGCTATTATTCGGCCCAACAACAATTTTAGCAATTTGAGAACATTATTTGGTGTGGATAATTCTTAAAGAGCATTTTGGCAGCTCAACGATAACTGTCAACAACAACAGCTGTCCTAACAACTCGAAAAAGCCGATTTGACCATGTAGCGTTCGAAAAAACTTTTTCCGGCAACTTGTGAACATATTAATTTACAATATGTGTTGTTTAATGAAATGAAATATCACAAAGGTAGAGCCTCTAACGCAGTTGAATTTATCAGAAAAGAAAATTACCCAGCTGCTAGCACAAAGATTAATCCTTGAGTCTATTTAATCAGTCCCGAAGTATACTTTTGATAATTACTAGGGATATGGGCTGCTAAGGTAGCTCGAGTTACCAAAAGAAATTACGGCAAAGGTATAAACTGCTTTTTGATATACAATGCAACCGGTATTAATGAAGTAAATAGTAACTAACTACTGAAGGTACTGTGTATAAATGCTTTGTAGCGACAAATGTAGTTGAGAGACTGTGAATATTCTAATAAATTTTACAACTTGTAATTTATTAGTAACCGCATAATGATTAACGAATGATATCACACTGTTAATAAAGAATACGCTTCTGTAGAAATTCTGTCAAATTACATAACCTGACATTTTTAGATCTTTTAGCTACACATGAAAAATATGAGTTAAAGAACAAATTTATACAAACAAAAAGGTACTATTTGAATAGTTTAAAAAAACTTTTCGAAATGCTATTTGAGTAATGTGCCAATTTTTACGCTGCTGCTTAGGCGCTATCACCTTAATTGAGCACTAAACTCGAGTTAAATTTTATCGGAAGGTTTGAACTTCTGGAAATTATGAGATAAGCTCTAAAACTGCTCTGAAAGTAGGATGGTGAAAAAGTTCTGCACATATATTAAGACTAGTCCGCATTTCTAAAAAACGTCTGCATATATTTGACCTACATTTTTTATATCCATACCTCATAGGCTAGACAGTTCTAAGTACAAGGTGACGTAACATTATGTGGAAAACATCATATTCATTTGGTGTGGACTATTCTAAGGGCCAATTCCTAAAATGGATTAAACGAATCAGATTAAAATTTGTTGGCCTAATAACTTAACGTTGAGGTAGACTTAAAAAATTTTGTGCACACGCGGGAGGTACTACAAACAATTGCTATCGCATGTAGCGAAGTTGGGCGCCGTAATCCAAGGCCAATCGGACCCAACTCGCCACGGCACACCTAACCGCTAGACCACACCTAACCACACCTAATTTTGTATAAATGCATAAACTATATCATGAGTTATTGGCAAAACAAATCTTAATCTAATCTTTTTTTTATAAATTGGCCCTAAGAGACAAAACTGGTTTAATTTTGTCCACTCAACTGTTTAAAAATCTTGCTGGAAAGTGCCGTTCCACAACAGTCAGATTAGATAGACTTAACTTTTTGCGCATTGCTTTTTAGTCAGACTAAGTAGAGTTTACCAAGCCGACTGAGTTACCAATGCTAAATCTTTTTTGTAGAATTGACTAACGTGGTTCACTAAACCATGGTTTTACTTCCGTTCTGCATGCTTTGCAATGTTGCACATATTTTCATTACGAAATATCGCCTGATTCGGTACGAATTTCCAAGATTGTGGACCGTGGTTTTAGTTGAAATATGAAAATATGAAATGAAATATGAAACCTGCAACACAACTAAAATAGTTAGTTGTTAGTTTAGTTTCTGTTCTCGTAAATTTCCAATTGAGCTGAAAATATGTACAGTTCAAGAAAATGTACAAAATTTGTCCAACTGAGCTGAAAATACAGTTCAAGAAAATCTACGAAATTTTTAACAAATCAGACAATATTTCTTAATGAAAATTTGTGCAAATCATATGAAAACATGCGTGAAACCATGGTTTAGCAAAAGCGCCCTTATAAAGTCCACCTTTTTAGTCCGGTGATAGTTTAGCTATATACATAGCTATATACTCAACTGACTTAGCAATATAGTTGATAAAACAAAATGCCTAATATTCCTGATTAAAAGCTTAAATTTGAAGGTTTAGGTAGACTAGCCCGGATTACGAAGGTAATAAATAATATATGTAGAAAACAACACCTTTGCGTATGTAAAAAAACTTGTAAGTTAGTACAAGTATGAAAAAATATGACAAACAACAATTAATTGCCAATTCTGTAAGAGCCTAAACCAGTCTAAAAACAAGCGGAAAATAACTTATTATTTTCATAAGATAATTTATATGTGCCATAAACTGATACCTGCACAAGTGTTGGCTAGTGAATTTTCTAAACTAAAAATTTAGTTTTTTGCTATGTATTAAACAAAATTAAACTGAATTTTAAGTTTGAAAAACTACGTTTTTAAAACCCAAGCGGATCCAATTCACCAAATTTCGGAAACTGCATTCAATTATCCATTCTTATGCATTATGCATTCAAAAATATAAGAAGTTTTTTTCAGGTTATCCTGTTGGTGCAATTTAAAAAGTCAAAAATTTGCACTAGAATTGCTTAGTCGTATCAAAAGACTTTTTTACTCGGTGTCAGGAAAAACAAGTACATGGAGAATTGCAAAGGTCACCAGACCAAAAATGACCCGAGGCCTAGACATTTGGAAAATGATGTCTTTATAGTTGATTAAAAAACAACTTAATCAAATAATTGACTCATAATGTAATTGCGACATTTTATATTATGGCTTTTTTTGAAGAAACATGAAAAAATCAATACGGTTCCAAAGAAAATACTGAGATCACAATAAAAAAGTCTTTCAGATGAAACAGTCTTTCAGTTGTTTGCAGATGAAATGAAAGTTTAGCAGCAGTGTTGACAAGAAGTTGATTTTGAAACGGATCAAATTAATAAGGAAGCTAGGGGGATCCGCCCGGTTATGAATACATTCCAATTTTCAATAGGAACGGTTCGGCCAGTTATGCATACTTTGCAACCTAGTTTTGGTGACTCTGCCGAATTATGGCTAATGCGATAACAATGAGTTCGTCTTATCAAGAGTCCATAATAACAAGAGTGTGACACTCTAGTGGACCCCAGCTTGGTCGCCGCGGACATGCTGCGACCATTATCTCCCGAAAAAGGCCACAGATGTGGGTGGGTACCCCCCTACACGAATGAAGGCATAGCCCTCAACTGTGGGGGGACCCCCCCTACAAATCAGACAATAGGTCTCAAACGTGGGGGGGACCCCACCCACAAATGAGGGTATATCCTCAAATGTGGGGGGACCCCCCCACAAATCAGGGTAAACCTAAGAAAATGGGCGGAGTCGCCAAACTAGCCATTCAGAGCTCTGGATTTGGACCAATAGCGTTTCGGCTGCCCACCATTGCCTGTATACTGCTCTTGCTCTACTGCTAGGCGCTACTCGACCACGCTGCTCTTAGCTGTAAGTTTTAAATTTGTTGTTGGGTTGTGGGCAGAGATGCACGGGAGCAATCGGCGAGGGGGTGGCCTAGCGGAGAAGGGGGAGGTGCTAATTTTGGTTTGATTTCCGGCAAAAGTCGGAAAATGTTTACACATTTGCGATTTTTACTCAGTTTTTGGGCACTTTTGGCTTCGGTGCGGCCGGAGTGTTTTTGCAATTTTTCGATTTTTCGATTTTTTACTCAATTTTGGCACACTTTTTTGGCAATCAAAGGGGGGTCGGGGGTTCAGGAAGGGGTGCCCGGTGTCTGAGGGGGGGGGGGGGGCGGGTTGCCCCCTTACCCCCCTATGTGCATTTATGGTTGCAGACCCCAGCAAAGAACGGGTGCGACACATTGTTATTGTTTTCGTGTTGGTTTTTACTTTTTAAGTTAGGAAAACATCATATGGAGTTATTGTTGGCGGTTACTGGAAGGATGCTTCGAAACTTTGGGGAGGGTCGGGGGTCCTCCTCTCGAATACTTTAGCCTCCCACCTTGCTGATAAATAAAAGGGTCTTTTCTGTTATTCCCCCACCAGTCTGGAACTTAGAGGAACAAATTTTTGAAATTGTTGTTTTGATGTGCCTGTAGGTAGTTTAAGCCCTTGCGCCCAAATTCGAAGATCATTTCCTATTGGGTCGTCCTGAATTGACAGTTGGGGGTCTAAAGGGTTAGTTTTTTGAAATGGAGATTTTGATGTTAATATGGGTAGTTTTTAAATCCCTAAACGCCAATCTAAGCTCCATGTTTGTCTAAGACCGTCCGCCTTGTGTCTGCCAAGACTAGTGGATGCTTCGTTACCCAAGAAGCTTCTGTTTGTAGCACCCTGGGGCTGGGGGGATAATCTTGGGTAAAATGAGAAAGTCCAGACCAATCAGAGTAAATTTCGGAGCAATCTCATAGTTGCAGACCAAGTGAAACGCTATAGGTCCTAATCCAGAGCTCGGGATTGGCTAATTTGGCGACTCCGCCCATTTTTGAGGTATACCCTGATTTGTGTGGGGGTCCCCCCACCATTTGAGGGTATACCCTCATTTGTGGGGGGGTCCCCCCACGTTCGAGACCTATGCCTTCATTTGTGGGGGGGTCCCCCCCACAGTTGAGGGCTATGCCTTCATTCGCGTAGGGGGGTGCCCCCCCACAGTTGTGGCCTTTTTCGGGAGATAATGGTCGCAGCATGTTCGCGCTGCTAGGCCACAAACGTGGCCAGTGTCACACTCTTCTCATTATGTACTCTTGGTCTTATTCATAACTAGCAGTTAGCCATAACCGGGCAAAACCCGCTACAACTTCACAACTATATTCAAAGAAAATAGTGAACTAGAAAACAGACAGCTCTCAACTGAATTTTTGCGTCTGATCGCACTCAGTACAATTTCGCTCACCTTTGTTTCCGTTATCTTTATTTTTTATTGTTTCTTTAATTTTATTTTCATTGAACTTGAGTAAAACATATATTTCATATTAAATACCAGATAATAGCCAGGAAGCAAGAAATCTCATAACAAACTGTAAACCTTAATAGTGTTTCTAATTTCAGCTTCTTCTGAAAAACTCACACCACAGAAAGACGCTTAATTCTAAATTAAAATTTAGCAAAAAAACTATATTGGACGTTTAGCGGGTGACGTCAAGGCAATATTAAGGTTTGAAAAATTGATTTGTTCTAAAAAATGCGAGGGAACTGTAAATAAAAAATTCTTTGGCTCAGATATATACAGTCGGTTTCAAATGAAAATAGATTCTAGGCGTCGGGATTAGTGATGAAATCGGACGCGTCGGATGATGTCATCCGACGCGTCGGGTGATGTCATCCGACGCGTCGCGTGATGTCATCCGACGCCCTCGGTTATGCAATCCGACGCCTAGAGTTTTGCCAGCCAGTGATTAATTAGCTGTCAAAATTCAGGCCTAAAGTTTTGAATAGGGGTGGCTTCTTCAGTGCAAATTATGAATGCTACCTTATTTTATTGTTTAGTTTCTTTAACTAATAAAAATCAGAATTCGGTAGATAACATTACCTTATATTTCAAGAAAACAGCTATTAATCAACATATGAAAATAAACTATAAAAATTTCGCATAACTCTTTGAGGAGTCACCCTCATAAATTTTTCCTGCAAGCTCTCCAATTTCCAACTCTATGATGCAATCCGACGCCCAGCCAGGCCCGTCGGATGATGTCATCCGACGGCCTCGGTGATGAAACCCGACGCGTCGGATGATGTCATCCGACGCGACGGATGATGTCACCCGACGCGACGGATGCTGCAATCCGACGCGTCGGATGATGAAATGGCGTCGGGCAAATCCATTTTCATTTGAAAATGACTGTATTCCTAGTTTGTTTATAAATATTGTGTATGTGTGTATGTATGTTTGTTATGTTATGTTATGTTATGTTATGTTATGTTATGTTATATTATGTTATGTTATGTCATGTCATGTCATGTTATGTTATGTTATGCTATGTTATGTTATGTTATGTTATGTTATGTTATGTTATGTTATGTTATGTTATGTTATGTTATGTTATGTTATGTTATGTTATGTTATGTTATGTTATGTTATGTTATGTTATGTTATGTTATGTTATGTTATGTTATGTTATGTTATGTTATGTTATGCCACTCCCATTACTTCACCGAATTAAAAAAGTTATTTTTAAAACGGTTTAAAAATTCTGCTAAATGTTACGCACTCATCTTTTGTCCACATTTCAGTCAAGATTGACTATAACTCATGTTGAGCGCAAAATATGTAATGTCCTTCTACAAAAAGAGTTAACTTTAAATCGGATTATAAATTAACTTAAAAGTTTAAAAATTAAAATTTAAAAATAAGAATGCAGCAATACATATATTCCCAACGGTACGAACTCAATTTTTAGCGCACTGTTTAGTCAGACTAAGTTGACTAGAGTAAAATGACTAATGTAAAGTGCATGTTAAGTCCGATCAGTTTCAGAATTGGTTCGGACTAAACTTAAAAAGCCAACTTAATCTAACTCGTCCGATATCTCCTTTCTAATCCCAATGCAATCTGTATACCTAATCCGCTAAAAAAATGGGACCTACAAAATCTGTGTATTTTAACACTAACAATAATAGTTCACTTCAGAAACTTCGTATGTATCATGACAAAATACATACCTAGGCTCTAGACTCGTGAACGTACACAATGCAGAAAAAGATTAGCATTTGAAACTACTGATTATTTTCACACGGGGAATTTTCAGTTCTTTTCAACAATTTCACATAAAATAGATGTGCTTACTGCTTGGCAGTTGATTGTGTCTCAAAGTGTATTTTGAATGAAACTTTTAAATTGACATATAAAACATGAAATTGAAAACGGCTAATTGCATCATGCAGTTTCGTTTCCAGAAAATTTTCAGGAAGATCTACAAGTAAAATTAAGAAAATGTAAAATCTAAACTAAAGTCTAACCCTGAGAGAAAGCAGGTGTCGTTTTGTTTGTGACTACTCGCTGTACTCTTGATGCTTCCAAATTGTTCTTTTCGTAATGAAATCGCGTGTTTCTTTTTATCTCAGGGTTTTTATCAGATGATTTCTCAGGGTTTTCTCAGGATTTTGGGTTTTTATCTCAATTTTTGGTCAGACTTTAAGTTAGTTTAGTTTTTGTGCTTTGTGATGATGATATAATGTAAACTTTCGTAAAAACTTAACTAAAAATACAGTTAAATGTTAGCTCCTGCTTGCACGTTCTAAAAACAACAATAGTTTTGTGTTCACTTTAGTTAAAACTGCAAACGCAAGTTAAATTTAGCAGTAAGCTTGTGTAAGCCACAACTGTGCATTAGTTTGAGCTTCATTCAAATCTTTATCATACAATTATCGATTTGTTTCGGTTCGTTCACATTTTTGCTCGATCTTAGTTTACCTCAGTCTGACATCATCCCTTCAACCGTGATTATTGATTTGGTAGCTGGCGTTTTTTATGGCATTGACTTAATTAAGTACGAATGTGCTCTCAAAAGGTTACTTTCCAACTTATTGCTTTTAACCGCAAAAATCAGCAAAAATCACACACCAAAGGGTATTTTCGCCATTAAAGTTTTATGTAACAGTTGCGTTTTTGTCAGAATATATGACAGTTTAGCAGCAGTTGCTACTATTTGTTATGATTTGACACCTGTGCAAAGTTTAACTGCCAAAATTTACAACCATTGAGCTGCTGTGGTTGTTTCTTCCTTGGGTGGTTTTTAAGTTTACCTGAAATAGATTGGCAGTTATTTTTTAAGTTAATAATAGCTCGTTTTTTTACTAAATGAGTTGTTTAACGAAATTAACAGACGTATGAAGTATTGTGCAATCGGAGCAAAAGATGTGTATCTGTGCTATTATAAGTAAAATCCATTAAAGTTCCATTGAATTTTTCCCGTTAAGGGCTTTCTAAGTAAAGTTACAAACAAAGTTAGCTATGCCAAGTTGGAATTTATTTGTGTCTTCAAAAATGCAATAAAACGTCGTAGAAAATGTATAAAATGTTCTAGCTTCTAACTTGTTGAAACTTTTCAACATTTATTCATTTGTTTATCAGTGCGTATGTACCTCTTTATTTTGACTAATTTATTAATGTTTCTTTAAATTTAAATTAATATTTCTCTGTCATTATATACGAATATTTGCTCGATGATCGAATACCTGCTTAAACATATAATTAGAGTCGTCTACTTGCCAACTGGAATTAAGTCAAAAAAATTTGCTACGGCTATATTTCACTGAAAAAGTGAAAAGTAGGTTGCTAAAAAAGCTGGAAAAAATTAGCTTGTTCGTGTATAAAACGCCTTAGGTCAATTAGAGGTCACTTAAACTAAACTTGAGCTTTACTTTTCTGTGCCTTCCGTTTTAACGCTGAAACCTATATTTAAGACAAAGACTGTTGTTATGTTTTATGAGTTACTTATAACATATTATATATATATATATATATATATATATGTAGAAGTATATATATATATATATATATATATATATGTATGTAAATATATATATATATATATATATATATATATATACATACATATATATATATATATATATATATGTATGTAAATATATATATATATATATAATTAATATATATATTTACATACATATATTATATATATATATATATATATATATGTATGTATGTAAATATATATATATATATATATATATATATATATGTATGTAAATATATATATATATATATATATATGTATATGTGTGTGTGTGTGTGTGTGTATATATATATATATATATATATATATATATATATATATATATATATATATATATATATATATATATATATATATATATATATATATATATATATATATATATATATATATATATATATATATATATATATATATATATATATATATTTTTTTATTACATGTGTATAATATGTCTAATATTGTATACGTACTGTTATGTATATAGATCATTTTTCTGCTTCTTTGTTGTTTCAAACTTTTATGGTACCAACTCAGTTATGCGCAGAGTTTAACCATTTAGGGTTTCCTGCCTAAGTACGTTGTCACTCAAACTTATTTCCGGACATGGAACTTATAGCAGCTGAAATTAAATTTAGCTACCAGAAAGTTTTTTGTTTTCAAAAAGTTTCTTTCAGACTCCGTTTCCTTTTTTTCAACAGTTTTCATTATGTCCCAACAAATCTTTTTGAGGCAGACTTTGGAACATAACTGGTTTACCATGAGGTTTCCCAATTTGCCATTACTGGTTAAGGTTTCACTGGAAATTGTCAAAAATATCTGCTGACATAAAGCCAAAAAAACTCCAAAGCCAAACAGGATTGGACAGTTGAAATTGATTGCTTAAACATATACTAACTTACTTTGCAAGATTAGCTTGAAATCAATGGCTAGGATTCACAAAGCGCGTTTAACTTTAACCTCCGTTTAAATCGAACATGTGATTATATGAAATACACATATAGGGTGGATTTCACCAAGGTGTTTTTTAAAAACCATGGTTTTACGTACGTTTTTACATGATTTGCACATAATTTCATTACGAAATATTGCCTGATTCTTTACGAATTTCGTAGATTTTCTTAAACCATGGTTTTTGCTTAGTTGAAACTTAAGCAGAAGAAAAACCCGCTATGCTGCAGGTTTTAAATTTCAACTGAGCAAAAACCATGGTTTTAGAGAATTCACGTAATTCGTAACGAATCAGACTATATTTCGTAATGAAATTATGTGCAAATTATATGCAGACGTATGTAAAACCATGGTTTTTAAAAACCACCGTGGTGAAATCCACCCATAATGTTTCATTACAATGTTCTATTTGATTTGAAAAGAACGTTTTAGACCGAGTCTAAAGTTAAACACCTTTTGTGCATCCAAGCCAATGTCATTACTTCATGTTTGTGTACTGTTTGAAAATACTAACCTAACCCGCCATATCCTATTAGTAAATAGCCTCGCAAAGTTTAGATAGCTTTTTGTGGATTTGCGGATATAGTTTTTCTCAAACAAGCAGAAAAGTTTCTCATAGCAAGCGACAATTTAATTATTTAAATAAACAAAAGTCGCTTTCTTCAAAACATCTATAAGTGCCACTTCAACCACTAGTTTAAGGCGGTAGCTGTCTTTTTCGTGCGTTTCTATTATGTATTCAGAATTGTGTAAAAAATTAATTTACTTATTTTAACACAATCTAAGTTTGCGTTTAAACTCAAAATTACAAGGTACTAGTTGTGTTTTTGCGGTTCATATTTATGATTTTAACGCATTATTAATAGTTCCTAATTCATAATTTTATTGTTTTCTTATTCTTTTTTCGGCTTAGTAAGAGGCTACCTTAGCCTATTATTATCGGCAGTTCAAACTCAGGGATTACTATTAACTCTATTAGTTTATTAGACTTAGGGTCTTATCCAAAATTGGATTTATCGGGTTAGATTTAACTTTATTTCGTCAATAACGCAGCGTCAGTTAAACGTAATTTACTGAAACTTGGCACACACAGAGATAATGTATGTAAGTCATGTAGAGCTGAATTTCAGCCTGCTATTTTCATTTTGTGTTTTGTTATTAGCAAAATTAATTTAAATCTAATCCGTTAAATCCAATTTTGGATAAGGCCCCTAAACGTGTGTCTATCTTTCGCAAATTTATTTTATTGTGTTTTTTAAGACTTTGTGATTTTTCAAGCAACTATAAGAAGACACATCCCTTTTATATACTTTTTTGTACGAGCTTTAGTGTAAATTTAGACACAGCGTGGATTTAATTAGGCAGAATATTTTTTTGTTTGCTTCACCAGTTCATTTCTCTAATGGCTTTTTTAATTAAATTGTTGTTATCTTATGTGTAAAAGCAGTAAATTGTATAATAATTCAAACATATCTGTAACCCGCTGTTTTCATTATAAGACCGGGTTTGTTACCGAAATACAGTACCGACCAAAATTACTTGCTACAGACTCCCCGGACTCACAGCGGAATCATAGTCACTTGATTCCGCTTTGGAATGTTGGATTTTGGATCTCGACTCCGCTATGAGTTTGGAGTCTACTGCAGGTAATTTTTGTTCAACTTTCGATCTGCTTTGTATTTGATGTCACTTTTTAATTTGCTTGCAGATGTTTCATCGATTCTAAAAATAAGTTCAATAGAACTATTGACATAATGAACTTCGGGCCAATTCCTAAAATGTATTAAACGGATTAGATTAAATTTTGTTTTGCCAATAGCTCATGACATCGTTTATGACTTTATACGAAATTTTCTATAACAATTGTTTCTAGTACCTCCCGCTTGTACGCAAAGTTTTAAACTCTACCTCAAACACGAGATAAGTTATTAAGCAAACAAATTTTAATCTAATCCGTTTAATCCATTTTAGGAATTGGCCCCATGATACCAAAACAGTTAGTTACAGAATGTTAGTACCAAAATGAGCAACTGAATTTGTGCCATTTCAAACTGTTCTGGAATCAAGCTACATCTAATTTTTATTTTAGTTATCTGAATTTAGTTTAGATTTGTTTAAATTTTTTTAATTTTTGTTATTTAGTTACATACTTTCAGTTCGAATGTATCAACACAAATTGCATTAGCTTTGATCAAAAATGTTGTTTTGAATTCTTTTATTTGTTTGTTGTAAATAATCTGTTTTCATTTCGATACTAAAAAACATCTCTTCAGTCCCAATTTGAATTCTTATACATATATTACATACTTACATAGGTACATAATGTAAGGCGTATATGTTGAGTAATAATTTCAGAAAAATTGCGAATGATTCTCAAAATTGAATAAAAGAATACCCTAGTAAATCAATATGAACATACCTAGGTTAATATTCAAATTTACCACCAATAACATTTAATAATAACAAATTAATATCACGGCACGTAAATAAAGCAGTTTTTTTTAAAGCAGCAATTTTTTTGCGTATTAAGAATATCTACATAGAAGACACCAAAGTGTAACTCAGTATGCAATGTACTGTGGCGCAGTGTTAACAATAATTAGACCTAATTCTCTAAATCTTAGTAGAGCTTATTAGCAGTCACTGATTAGCAAAATAGTTGATTAGCTTATTTTCAACAAAAAATGTCATTGTAAGCCTTTATGCTTCACAAAGTTCAAACAGTCGTTTAGAAAGTGAAAAAATTTCCGCTAGAACGTTTCTCACAAATTTTCACGGTTTCTATCCTTGATAATCTTTACACTGATACGTTTATCAGATAGTTATCGAGTTCACCAATTACAATTCATTTTTATATACATATATTTAAAAATTTTTAAAGTTTAAAAAATAAAAATTTTGAACCAAAGTTAAAAAACGTAAAACTGTATTTGAAAACTATTTGCAAAATGAATTCAAGTCAACTGAATTGAAAAAGTAACAATTATATAACATCAGGAAAACATATAGGTCACAAATTATTGTAGAATGATAATGGAAAGTAGTGATGTTGATCGGATCGGATCGGTCCGAAATTTTGATGCCGATCCGATCCGGATGCTTGATTGGCGATCTGATCCTATCCGATCCGATCCAGGCACGGATCGGCCGATCCGATCCGATCCGCCGATCCGATCCGATTCAAAATTGCGTAACCTTGGATGAAAGTTAAAAAATCTCATTTTTTGTAAAACTATTCGTAAGTATATCTAACTTTTTGTTCCTTCTAGAGAAGGAACTATTGTTTTGAAACTAACTGTTCGCAGCGTTAAACGCTGCTGAGCAGGCTGCATAGCCTGTATATTTTGTGTGTGTTTTCAGCCTGGGAGTTGCCTGCTGATTTTTGTCTGCGTATATCCATGAAAATCAATAATCGATGTAGAGTGTTTTGGTGTAACTTTTTCAGCCTCGGCACCGTAATGTTTCACCAGGACTATATAAGAGACCCTGGATAACACTGTTTATCGCTTCTTGGAGCTGATGTGCTCAGCTCAGATCAAAGCGTAATTGGGGCCGAATGGCTCGCTGCAGCGGGATGCTTAACATCCTGCAGCACTTTTTTGTAAATGTATATACGTAGTTAGGATAGTTTAAGAAGGTAGGTGGTACATAGTTTAGGATACGTAGTGCAATTTAGAATAAGCTAGGTAATAGGGTAAGTACCTAAGTTACGCAGTGTAGCCGTAGCGTACAGTAGATACAATTCAATTAAACTTGAAAGGTAGACACCGGGGAAGGAACATTGCCCCTTTTGGGGCCTACTTGTTATAATGAGTATATTGCCATAAAAATGTAATGAGTTTGTATATAGCTGATAAGAAGACATTTTTGCAATGTGATCTAATTAGACAATCCTACGACCAACAATTTTGATTAATTGGAAAATGAAAATGTATAGAAAATTTTGGTTCACTACCGCAGGTCGTGCCCACCAACGGGTTGGGTTGGGTTGAACCGAAAAATTTGAGCCGTAGGTCCACCCTTGGGTACCCATTTTGGGCTGCGCTGTCGCTGTATTTTGTCAAACCGGCGAATTAGGAAAACTTTTTCACGTATTCAATCCAAACTGAGTACCATTCGGTTAAAGTATGTAGCAATGTGAACAAAGTACATCTGTACACTGTGCAAAATCGTACATATCAGCTAAAAAGATCGATCATCAGGTACGGTATCTTAAAATGGTGGGGCGAAGTTAGTCGAGGGTCGACTTTGACGGCGCGAGTTGGATTCTGGGTTACCCACAAGTGTCAAACCGCGGGTTGGATTGGGTCGCGGGTCCAAAATTTTGATCCGCGTCGATTCTGCCTGTAGCGAATAATGCCCAACTCTTGTCTTAACGAAAACTATGTTGAATGATTCAGTATGTGTCTTCACGCAACGTCAATGATGAGAAACCTCTCCTCCATTTATGTATGCATAAAATGTACGCTTCCGCTAATATAAAGCCAATATTTTGATAATTTGAGTAGTACTTATGATTGATCGCTCGAAAAGTTTTTGAAGTTGTGAATTTTTTGTCAAATTACGAAATTTTGTGGTCGAGACTCAAGATTTGTTATAAAAATCCGGATCGCCGATCCGTAAATTTTAAGCCGATCCGATCCGGCGGTCCGATCCGGCAAATTCAGAGATCCGATCCGATCCGATCCGACCCCCGGATCGGTCGATCGGATCCGATCCGGCGATCCAAGCCACATCACTAATGGAAAGGAATTTGAAAAAATTTAGATTCTTCTGAGAAATTTCTGAACTTTTAAAAAATTGTTTTTTCAAACATTCAAAATTTCGATAAAAGTTTTGTAGTTTACACCAGCTTCCAAAATTTTAATCTCGTAACTTGTTCCCTTTATATTAATGGTCTCAAAAGTATTAAACTTTAATTTCGAACGCATAGGAGATATATGGGGTCTGATAAATTCTATTTTAGTCTCATTTTGGACCCACTTTGAGAGCATAATAGGATATCCACGTAAACGGGTTAGCCTAAAACCAAGGCAAACCAAACCTTACTTTTTTTGTTCTTTATATCACGGTTTACTTTTTGAATCCATGTGTGAACTTTTTGCAAATAAGTTTAGTTGACAAATAGTTTGCGTTAACCTTATCAATTATTAATCACCAGTTCTGCAAAATGTTGGAAGATGAATGCTAATCGATGGTAAAATATTTTTAGATGATAAATTGAAAAAAAATTGTTTCAACGTCAACACTTGTTAATGAGTACTGCAGTTTTCAACTTCTACTAATAAAGAAATTTTTAGCATTTTCGCTTCATTACGCTACAAAAATGAAAGGTTAATTTGTGTCTAATTTTAGCTAATTTACCTGAATTTTCTTCGTTTCATTTAATTGGCTGAAATCAAAGCTCGGTTGCCGAGTTTTGCACAACGGCAGTCAGCCAGTAATTAGTTGTCAAGCTTTGCTCTCAGGGACGTGGATTTTACCACAATGGTTTTTTTGAACCATGTTTTACGTACATTTGCATACGATTTGCACATATTTTCAATACGAAAGATTGCCAGATTCGTTACGATTTTCGTAAATTTTTTAAAACCGTGGTTTTAGCTCAGTTGAAATTTAATTTCAACAAATAAAAACCATGGTTTCAGAAAGCTACGAAATTCGGAACGAATCAGGCAGCATTTCGTAATGAAATTATGTGCAAGTCAACGTAATCTAGGAAACGTTCCTAGATCCACGATGGTGAAGTCCACACTTGAAAGCCAATTCTTACACTAGATTAAGTCTATTGCAAGTCTATTTCAACATGGAGATTTGGTATTAAACAAAAAATAATCTAATCTTTTTAGAGGATCCATTTTAGAACTTGGCTTAAAACTGTTTTTAAACTAACCGCTTAACAGTAACTTGATTCGTGTTTTACAGGTCATCATTTGGCATAATATTATCACATAATCAACTGTCTTCATTCTACACTCGAAGTAATCGATATTTTTGTAATGGAATCAATACTCCTGGTATTATCAGCCCTGTTTCTTAACGCTATTGTACCGCACGATTGTCTTACAGTCGATCCAAGTGTGGGCTACAAACTTCGCGAGAAACTACTGGAAGGATACCATAAAGATAGTCGTCCCGTGTCTAAGCCCTGGGACATGGTTATGGTATCGCTAAGTTCTGCTCTGTATCAAATTGTCAATGTGGTATGTCATCGTCATATGTATACATTTATTGACATAACGTTGCATCCTTCAAAATTGAATTGTCCTCTTCCGTTCAACACAATATTGTCTTTACTATTACCATTAAATTACCGTTACATTTGATACATTAACATGAGTAATGATTTACATTAAATTATATTTATATACTGTAAGCATAATAAAAATGCTAATTGGAAAAAGGGTTATAATTTAATGACTACCAGAAACGCAGAAAATTATTGTTTTTCAGCCACTAAAGGCGCAAAAAAAATTAGCAGTTGCGAAACCATTTAACTTTAAAAAAATGTGTCTGAATTCTTATGAGGTTTCGACGTCCTTAATTGTTTCAATTGTTTTCGATAGCTTTTTTGAACTTGTTGTTAATTTGTTGTGTGTATGTTCTTATGTTTAAAAAGTAAAAAAACTTTGTTTCAGGATCAAGCTAGAAACACCATCAAAGTCACTGTGGCCCTGAAAATGGTATCGATTACTGTATTGATCATTTAACTAGTCTGTACATATTACTATGTACACTTAACAGTGTTTATTAACTTATTATGCTCAGCAGCAGTAAGACCGCACGCTATGTAACAAGTAAGGAACCGTGTCAATAATAACACCTATTTCAAAACGTGTACACGTTTTGAAAACACGATTTGCAAACGTGTAAATGCTAAAGCAAATCGTGTATTTTATCTACAACATTAACAATTAGTTGCGGCTTGCGGTTTGCGCAAATGTTTATTGCTTAGCGAGTTACTTTGGCGGCTTTATTTGGCATAGACTTACGTATGCATATGTGTGTCTACGGCCCTTGGCCACAAACTTTTGATAGCTGCGATTAATTAAGAATAAAGTGACAGCCGCAGTTAATCCCCAATGTGTTTTCGCTTTTGCAAATCGTGTATTTTCTGGCGAAAACACGATTTTAAAACGTGTCATTTCAAACGTGTTATACGTTTCAATTTTTTACACGGTCCCTAACAAGTAACCAGCCAAGGGCTTATTCCTTTACCGGATTAAACGGACTGGACTTATTTCAGTTCGAGGCTTAGGAATTGCAAAACAGGTTCAACGGACTGAACGAGTTAAAACAAGTCAGCGGCTAATTTTAGTCTGACCCCATTCCAAAACTACCACTATTCTAAACGGATTTGACATGCACGATTAACATTAGCATGCATAGTTAAGCCTGTTTAGTCCGATTAAAAACTGCCGCGCTATAATTTATTTTATTTTTGAGCTATTCTCGAGCTATTCCTATTCTTGAGCTATTCTTTGTTGGTGCAATCCAGTGTAAATCAATTTAGGATAATATCCGTTGTTTGACTGTAACTAATTTCAGAGATGGAAGGATATTTATTTGCGCTGGCGCCCTGGAGATTTTGACGACATTGAGAGCACCTACATTCCAGCACATTTGGTCTGGACGCCAGAACTAACCGTTTTGTATAGGTATATAATGTTGGTCAGTTTCGAGCGCATCTGTCTGAGCTAGAACATAGATAGTCAAATACGCCACAGATTGTCTCAATCCCCTTACATCTAATAGTCAGCGCGTTGGATTATGAATCCAGTGATTCGAGTTCAAATCTCGGTTAGACCCTTTACTTAAAAAAAACAATTTTTCTGTTGAAAGAAAGAGGAAGCCCCAATTTAGAAAGAATGAAAGAAATGGGGGCGCCGGGAATCGAACCGGGGCCGCCTGCTTCGAAGTCAAGCATGCTAACCTGCAACGATACTCGGTCGATACTCATGCTCCCGGGGCGAACCCGATCCCACAAGGCCAGAGCACATTTACACGTAGGCCTCCAAGCCTACTCCAGTCGCACAACACACTCAGGGTTTCCTGGCTCGCCCGTAACCACATGGTTTCTCGATCGACCCAGAACGATTCCCAACCAATACCGAGGGTGTTCTCCGGTTCACCCCTAACCAATACCGAGGGTTTTTCGGTTTACCCCTAACCGAGGGACCACATAAGAAAGAGACTATGTATGTACACAGTCAGACTGCACACAGCACGAGTACCGCAAGGGTTGAAGTGCCAACCTCAACCCAGGGCATGGGGCTCCTAACCCACCTCCGAAGACGGTTCGGGGATAGGGCTGTCCTGAGGACCGGCCCTATCCCATCCGTCCTGTCACGGTGGCCACTATGTTGAAAGAAAAAGGAGGCCCAAATTTAGAAAGAATGAAAGAAATGGCGGCGCCGAGAATCGGACCCGGCCCGCCTGCTTCGAAGTCAAGCATGCTGACCACTACACCACAGCCCCCGAGTCTCATAGGCCCTAATTCTCATTTACAACATTTCCTAAAATATTGTTTCAAAATTTTCATTCGTTTTTTAATGTAATAAGTGCTTACAATTCAACAATAAGGCTTTGGAACAACTCAAAAGTGAAAGAGCACAAAAATTTATATATGATTACCATGTTTATTATTTAATATGGCATATCGACACTCAGGCCCACCAATATATTACTCTACGACCACCCAACTTTACCACCACTAAATTACCAGTCTCTGACTAAAGTCTGGCAAAAAATAGTTGCACCACTTAAGGAAACGCAGCATGTGATTTCGGTACGCAAAGAACAGATTTTTACTATCAAGAATACAGCAAGTAATCGCAGCAGTCATGCCACTAAATTAAGTACAGTACCGCTCAGAATCACCAACCCCTGATTCCGGAGTCAGACTCCGGAATCAGAGTCGGAGTCATGATTCCATTGACGTAGCAATTGTCAAAAGTTTTGACCATTAATCAACAATATCAGTTTCACTGGAATCAGTTTGACTCCGGAATCAAGGAATCAATTTGATTCCTGCTGACTTCGTTTGTTTTGCTGCTGCCTTTGCTAATGTTTTGAATTTGTGTATTTCGAATTGTAATGCATATTAAGCTGCACGTAGCTTCACGTATTGGTTTGGTGCAGGGGGCTGGTTGTGTAAAACTTATGAAAACTAGATTATTAACAGTCATGAATGTTTAATAAGCCATTTTTCCTGGGCGCTCAGAAATATTGAAAAATGTTAAAAAGATACATTAATATTGCTTATTTATGCATGAATCATATGGGTCCCCTCTTTAACCTGATAGAAAGAATCGAAATTCAAGCTGCTTCTGCACTTTGGGAAAATAAATGTAAACCATTTACCGTAGATACATAGAAATGTAGGACTGAAATTTAGATGTACAAGAAACTAAACCTAGTTAATTCAGTAGTCTTTCAGTTATTCAATATATCAGTAATAAAAAACTTCACTGCATTTATTTGTATAATTTTATCATTTTTTGTACAATTTAAATACTTTATATACTAAGTACACAACATTCACTATACATTTTTGCGTTGAATTATGCATTACGTTGAATTTAATAATAATAATTATTAATCATTCAGTTGATATGTAATCATGAAAATATTTAGGGTTTTTTATCTGAATGTTTGATGCTTGCATTAGAAACTAACTGTCACTAACCGGGTATTACTGTGAGTGGATTAGTGTTATCACCTATTAATTTCTCGAAAAAACTACTACCTTCCAAACCTTGTTAATAGTTTGAGCTTTGTAGTTTTGGTAGAAATTGCAGAAGCCGTCTGTTGGTTTCAGCTAAAAGTTTTTGGACATGTGTAATCAGTAGTATAAGTGAATTTTTAAAATTTGTGTCTTCATGTCGGGTTAAAGAGGGGACCCTTGTGATTCATGCATAAATAAGCAAAATTAATATATCTTTTTGAACATTTTTCAATATTTATGAGCGCCCAGAAAAAACGCAGTAATGGCTTATTAAACATTCATGACTGTTAATAATCTAGTTTTCATAAGTTTTACACAACCAGCCCCCTGCACCAAACCAATACGTGAAGCTACGTGCAGCTTAATATGCATTACAATTTGAAATACACAAATTCAAAACGTTAGCAAAGGCATCAGCAAAACAAACGAAGTCAGCTGGAATCAAATTGATTCCTTGATTCCGGAGTCAAACTGATTCAAGTGAAACTGATATTGTTGATTAATGGTCAAAACTTTTTTCAATTGCTACGTCAATGGAATCATGACTCCGACTCTGATTCCGGAGTCTGACTCCGGAATCAGGGGTCGGTGATTCTGAGCGGTACTGTAAGTGGCACAGCTCTTTTTGGTCCGACTTTAATGTCTAATTAACCGCTTGTAAACGCATTCCAAGTCCGACTACGTCTAATTTGTTTTAGCGTGGACAGCGTGTCAATGACGGTGCCGCATGACTTTCTGGAGATCTACGTCAACCACACGGGTCACGTCAGTTTCATCGTCACTTTCACGGCGCACACACTATGTCCGTTTGACGTCAAAAAGTTCCCCTTCGACAGACAAAACTGCACAATTTATATCGGGTCCTTGGTTCACAGTGTTGAAACCTTGGTTCTGCATCCTACTACAAGTAATTGACTTGAGTTTACAGTGTAATAATTACCAAGAGGTTGCAAATTAAGCCATACAAATCACAAAAATGTACAATTAAAATGACGTACGTAAAAAAAACTTTTCATTATAGAGTAGCTCAAGATGCAAATTGATTCTAAATTTGGTTAAATACAGTATGTAATTGCAATTTACACAGCAAATCAGTTTTATAAAATGAAAAATAGCATTTAAAAGCATTTAAATATACGACGACTTTTTCCCAAAGAATATATATTCAATTATGGTTACAATGCCGCCAGAAACGATGGTTTCATTTAGTTAAAAGTTAATCTCCTGTTGAGAATCCCGACGAATGAATGAATTGTTTCAGCGGAAGTGGATTTGAACTGGTTCTACGATCACCAAGAGTGGGTTTTGGACGACGCCCTCGTTGTGAGGGACAACATCACTTCGTTCGGAAGCTGGGGAGCGGCTAGTGTGATCGAGATACGGATTTCCATGCATCGACAGTCCTTTTTTTACGTCTTTATACTAGTCATACCCAGTGAGTACAGTACAGACCAAATTACATACTTGCTACAGAAAAATACACAAAAGCAATCGGCAAGGGGGGTGCTAAACACCTGGTGGAGGGGGGCGGTCCTGGATTTGTTTTTTTCGCAGTTTCTTTATATTATGGACTCATTTTTGGGGCACTGTTTTGGACAAATCTGGAAAAATTTTGCGATTTTGAAATTTTTTAACAAGTGTTGATGCGCCTGTTTGGCCATTTGAGGGGTAGTGGTGGCGAGTTCAGGTGGCAAGGGAGGGGGGCTGGTGGACACCCTCTAACCCCTCTTATGTGAATACTTACGTATTAATACTTAATAATGACTGAGGAGTCACTGAATAGGATCAGTGTCAAAGTTGCAATGCGTGTCGTCACCAGTCTTTAATAATGACTGAGGAGTCACTGAATAGGATCAGTGTCAAAGTTGCAATGCGTGTCGTCACCAGTCTGTGCACGGCTGTAGCGTCGGTTTACATTAAAGTTGACTCCTTTTTAAGTTTTAAGTTTACTTAACTCGTAAGTCTATCTATTCTAGGCAGCCTGATCACGTTCGTAGCAGTGGTGGGATTCCATATGCCGTCAAGTACTCGATTTGTGCGAGACTCCAAGTATCAATTGGGCATGATAACCCTGCTGTCAATGTCAGTGCTTTTGGTTGGGGTGTCCGAACGAATGCCTCGATTTGCCACCGGAGCCGTGCCGGGTCGACGCGGATCGTTTAGCTCTGTTCCGCTATTAGGTGACATGCTGATTGATAGTGTTGTTTTAGTATACTATAACTAATACTAAAACTAGTTTTAGTATATGATACTAAAACTAAATCAAATAGGCTATACTATAACTATAACTAAAACTAAACTAAATTCAAGCCGCTATACTATAACTGTATCAAAACTAAACTAATTTCCGAGCGCTATACTATAAATAAAACTAAACTAAATTTGGGTTTATACCAAAACTAGTTTTAGTACACAAAACTAGTTTTAGTAAGCATGCTATACTATAACTAGTTTTAGTATGCCCGCTTACTAAAACTAGGAGTTTTAGTAAGCCTGCTATACTAAAACTAGTTATGGTACAAACTACAAACGCTTACTAAAACTCGGTAGTTTTAGTAAGCGGTGGGAAAATATTTTTAACACACTAGAATCTACATACATCCGTATGGGATAAATAATATCGATTTTTATTTTACCTAATGGTCCATACTCCACACCCCACAGCGCACACTTTGTCTATGTGTGTTGCTGTTGCGAAGCGGGCCAACACTTTTATTAACATTTGCTTCGCTTTTGGATTTTCAAAAAGGATTGGTAAGTTTTTATTTGTTTTGTGGTTAATATTCTATCTATTTTTACCGAACTAGCGGTTAATTTTAATCCCGCTATACAGTTCGAAAATATGCTTAAAAAATGTTATTCCTTAACCCTCGGATTAAGTAACCTAAGGGCTACCTGTATATATATGTGAGAATATTAGGTTCTCCGATGTGCTTCAAATTTGCGCATTGTAGCCCCCGTAAAGGCACACCCCAGATGTAAAAAACTGGAACCAAAAATATTGCCAATTTTTGATTAGGAACTTCTGAAAATTTAATTTTACGTGTGAATTATAACGTGCAAAAACGTTTTTTGTGTGCACAACGCGTCCCTTTATCCAAAATTTTCGTGAACACTGACGAAGTTGATTTTTGCATGATTCAATGTCCTATTATCTATCAACCTACAGTCGTTTTCAAATGAAAATAGATTTGCCCGACGCCATTTCATTATCCGACGCGTCGGATTGCAGCATCCGTCGCGTCGGGTGACAGCATCCGTCGCGTCGGATGACATCATCCGACGCGTCGGGTTTCATCACCGAGGCCGTCGGATGACATCATCCGACGGGCCTGGCTGGGCGTCGGATGACATCATCCGACGGGCCTGGCTGGGCGTCGGATTGCATCATAGAGTTGGAAATTGGAGAGCTTGCCGGAAAAATTTATGAGGGTGACTCCTCAAAGAGTTATGCGAAACTTTGATAGTTTATTTTCATATGTTGATTAATAAATGTTTCTTGAAATATAAGGTAATTTTATTTACCGAATTCTGATTTTTATTAGTTATAGAAACTAAGCAATAAAAAAAGGTAGCATTCATAATTTGCACTGAAGCAGCCACCCCTATTCAAAACTTTAGGCCTGAATTTTGACAGCTAATTAATCACTGGCTGGCAAAACTCTAGGCGTCGGATTGCATAACCGAGGGCGTCGGATGACATCACCCGACGCGTCGGATGACATCATCCGACGCGTCGGATGACATCATCCGACGCGTCCGATTTCATCACTAATCCCGACGCCTAGAATCTATTTTCATTTGAAACCGACTGTATATGATTTTTTTGAATTTTTGCCCATGGCGTATGCGATGACGCCAAATGTTAAGTCACTCAAATTTGACATGCTGAAAAAACGGCCATTTTATTGAAAAAAGAATTTGTTCAATTAATTTACTGTAATCGTCAAAAACGTAATGCTAGAGTTGTAGGATGCAAAACTATAGTCGGGGGGAAACGCTCGCCGTCAAAATCCCGTTATACTAAAACTCCATACTAAAACTATACTAGAACTAAAACTAAAACTCGGGCGAAAAGCCTATACTATAACCAGAACTAAAACTAAACTAAATTTCAGCCGCCATACTATAACTGTATCAAAACTAAACTAATTTGGGGTCGCTATACTATAACTGTATCTAAACTACACTAAAATTTCTATACTAAAACAAAACTACTGATTGATTGATTTAAACAAATTGCATCTGAGTGCTTCAAGTCAGAGGATGCCTCTTTCTGAGATAAGAAAGAATAGGAGGGAACGGAATCGAACCCAGGCCACTAGCGTCCACGCCGAGATTGCTAACCACTACACCAAAACTCCCCCAAAAGCCCCCTTTCTCGTTAACAACACGAGCATCCGTGAATTGTTAGGTTGCTTCAATGCCTTTGATAAATCATTTTTGATTCTGCTTAGTATGAAAACGCCTAAGGCCACATAATCGAAATAGGAAAATAAAATTTGACGATTTCTTATGGGTTACTTTGAAGCAGTTCAGGTTTTAGTAGTGCATTGCGTTAATCTAACTTCTTTCAATCACACTGAATCCTTATCGTCCATGTCCATGTTTCAGGTATCTTCTATCTGTGCCTATTGTTTATCGTGATGGCGAGTGCTATCACAGGGTCACTGGTGGTTTTCGTTGAGCGGAAGGTTTTGGCGCTGGACTATTTGCCTGACTGGTTGGTGTGGCTGGCCTGCAAGACTCATCGAAACAGACATGGCGAGTTCAGGCAGACTGTGAAAAGAGGAAAAACGGTATGCTTGTCGTTTGTTGTAACCTTTACTAGTCACTTACAGTATATGTATATTCCATTCAATTAAATAAAGTTTGCACTTACTGCGGAAGCAGTGATTGCTCAGTCTTGCTAAACGCAGTCTAAGAAATCCTACTATTTAGTTAGGATCTTGCAAGTGTTTTACTGAAATAGAACGTCGTAGACTGGTTTTAGCGTTAGACTGGCTTTATGCATTTCATCCTGAAGCCTAAAATTTACATTTACATTTACATTTACATTTACATTTACATTTACATTTACATTTACATTTACATTTACATTTACATTTACATTTACATTTACATTTACATTTACATTTACATTTACATTTACATTTACATTTACATTTACATTTACATTTTGTTTCTCAATGGCTCGAATGGCGTTGATGTCAGTATTAAAATAGAATCGTAGCTCTATTTTTTCTTTGTCTTAGGGTTTTCAGCGTTAAACAATATAACTGTTTCACAATTAAAAATCTGATTAATAAATTAATTTTAGCGTTTTGCTCCTTTGCTCAAAAATAAACCGGATACAACCAACTCTGATTCAGCAGCTCAAAACAGCAGTCCGCAAGCGGCTGTATCCGAATCTAATGACGATACAATAACTGTAGCCGCGGAACTGCATAGAATTCGGCAGATTCTCTCAGATACAGACAGTGAATTGAAACTACAGGCATACCAACGCTACAAAAGTGCACTGTGCGCCAGCGTTTTTGCATTATTTGAAATGGGAATGTTTTTGTTCTATTTGTTTCTTCTATTCCTTGTTCTTATGCTATTTTTCTTCCACAATTGGTATTAATTGTATCTATTCAGTAAAGGTTACTCTTGTTTGTTTGGCTTTTTTTGAGATTGAAAGCGTTTGCACCAAAACAGAACTGAGCAGCTTCAAGAAAGATCCCGATGCCACTAAAACCGTTCAGTCCGATTATATTTAACCCTTTAATCCGGTAAAAGAATATTCCCTTAGTTAAGTTTTAGTTATGGTTTGTTTTTGGTAACCCTTATAATCAGTTCCTACATATTACTTCATGAGAGGCAAAACCTAGTGCTTTAATTAAAGCTGGGGCTTTCTTCGCGATAATACGGCTGGTTATAGTAATAGTTTTTGGAGAAGGCCTCAAATTTAGCGCTGTCAAAACTACACAGCAATTATTTACTCATTAAAAGCAAAAAAAAGTGATATTATCAGCCGAGTTTTGAACTAGAGAACTATGAAAATGAACTGATGACTCGACTACTCGTTATGCGGCAAAAGCTGTAAGTTCCAGTTAAAAATGAAAACTTCTGTCGAATAATGACTCACTTTATACTTGTCCACACTTTTTATTGTTGAACCTGAACTTGATACTCAGATTTATGCTAAGCTTCAGCGCATATTACTTTAGTTATAAATGAGAAATAGGGCCTACGAGACTTGGGGGCTGTGGTATTTGGGTTAGCATTCTCGACGTCGATCCAAGCGGCCATGGTTCTTGGAGCATCCATGTCTTTTACTCTTTCTAAGGGGCTGTTCACAAAATTCAGCAACTGGATTAGATTAACTGAATTAATTTCAATAACTCGACATAGAATTTTTAAGTATATTTCCAAGAATGTGCACGCTTATGCATTTGACACTGAGGATCATCTGTGTCTAATTTCAAAAACGTCTCATACTTCTATGTTGAGTTATTCCAGTTAATTCACTTAATCTAATCCAGTTAATCCGAATTTGTGAACATGCCCTAAAATTGGGTATCCTTTTATACTTTTAGGCCGGCCGGCTTTGCCGACTGATGGCCCTCTTTGTTTTGCTTGGAATCGCCGGCACAGCCATCGGAGCTATTTTGTATTACCTGTACAAACCAGAAACAACTGAGCCTTATACAAAAGGCATCACAACAGCCCGCGAAGGTACATGTCCAGCAGTTTGCAGTACTGTTGTTTTGATACCATTTGAATACGTTCGATATAAATATGATACTTGGGTAATAATACTTATACTACCGGCATCAAAAGTTTTAGTACTTTTAACGAAATATCAAATATTAAAATTATTTTATTGAAATTATTTGGTATAGTACATATTTTTGTTACATTTAAATTGTTTCCAAGTATCAAATATCAAAAGTATTTTATTTAAATCCCAGTATCATATTTATATCATAGTTAAATTATTTTGCTGTATCACAACAACAGTGACATAGGCTACAGCTAATCGTTTATTTCAGTTAAAGAAAAAATTAATTTTTCAAGAAAAGACGAAAGAAAGAAATGAAAATTTCCAATTTAAAAAAAGAAAGAAAGAAAGTAAGAAATGAAATTGAGAAGATGCCTACTAATTAAAAAGGTCATTATCTTGCCAGCTGGCTATCTAGCCCCCAATATTATTTTGATGGGTGCAATATGCAGGCTGCAGTCTAAGTACATGGGTACGCATATATTACAGTTCCGATGAGATCCCGAACTATGCATCCATCAAAATAGCTGTCATAAATTAGCTCATTAGGAAAACTCAAAATGAAGTGATAAAGAAAGAAAAAAATGAAATGAATATTTGTAAGAAAAATGGGATGAAGCAGAAAGAAAGAAAGAAATGAAGAAAATTTGTTAACTCAAATACAGGACTAGCTGTAGTTTGCAGCATATAGCCTTACCGGGCTAAGCCTTGGTTCATTTTGGTCCTTGAGAACATAGGAACAGGAAACAGGGACTAGAAAATTCTTGGTCAGGTATTGTACAGCATAGACATGATTCTTTCAATTAAAATTAACATAAGCCAAATTTAACAAAAGTTGTACAAAAGTTAGCTCAATTGGCCTCGTAGTTTTTTCTGGAACTGCTTAAGGACAAAACGCTTGGGGTAACGCAATTTCCGGGCTTTAATTGTACTAGATGTATTTCAGCAAGCATAATTCGGAAAATACACAATTAAACCCAACCTTTGAAGTTCAAAATACTGTTGACTGATTAACACAGGTTAAAACGTTTATTTAGCATACGTTTATTAAATGGGATTGTCTCAAATTCTATGATTTCAATAAATTTTTACCAATACTAGTAATTTTTTATCAAACTTATGTTTAAATCAAGCCATTCAAATGCTATACCTTCGAGATATTTACATAATTACAGTACCCAGCGGAATTATCTACCTATGACGCTGGAGTCAGCGTCACTGACTGCAGTTTGGAGTCAGTGATTGCAGTCATCTATTGACGTCACAGGTTCATAAAACTGGACTGGCAGATTGAATTTCATTAACTGACTCCGGAGTCGGCATCAGTGACTCCGGAATCAGAGTCACCTGAGTCATTCCTTGCTAAAGTACGCATGTTTGCCAGCGAATAGTCTTAGCTCAAGCTGCAGTGTATATTATGCAAATACAATTTTTGTTAACTAACTGACCAAATGTTTTTGCCACAATTCGCCTTGGGTCTGCACTAAGACTGTTGAAAATGTCCATTAGAGTAAAAAACTAATGAAATGTTTGAAATAATGTTGTTTGTCAGCTGAGCGGAAATTTCGCTTGGTTGCAAAAACTATCTCGCTTTATATTACAGGGGGACCATATAAAAACAATATGATTTATCTGTGGATAAGCTATGTATGTACCTATTTGATAGATTTTTTAATCAAGCAATATTATAGTAAACAGGAAGTTACTAGCATCAAATCACATGTAATGTTTATTTAAATTTACACATACGCATAATCAACTTCTAAAATACTACATACGTGATGTCACTACTAGGTGATATAAAGTTACTGGGCTGCTCGCTACCTTGTTTTTCTGGTGGTCTATTTGTTAAAATGCTAAAAAAAATTTATAAAAAAGCTTAGTTTTTTCAACCTAGTGTTGATGGTTTCGGAATTATATATCTATAGCACCGTTATAGCGGAGTGTCAATGCTGCTATAGTTTTTATTATTTACATAATGACCAGTGGACAATATTATTGATTTTTCCTAACAGTAAGTTCTGTTACAATTATATTAAACTAATTAACGAAGTCAAAGGAATAACAGACGAAGGTCATTGGTGATTAGTCTGCTACATACAGCTAAGTCATTATTTAAAGACAAGAAAAAGACAAGAAAAAGAAGTCTTGCATTTTCTTGAAGAAAAAGAAAAAGAAAGAAATTTATAAATTCTAAATAAAAAGAAAGAAACTGAAAGAAATTTCGGACAGCCCAGTTTCCAGCTGCCAAACCTTACGTAACTTGATAGATTAGTTGTCTGAAAAGCTGTTAGTGTGGCTGAATGCCTAGCATCAAATCAACATATGTGACCTTTTAACCTTTATTGACCTCAAACGGCGAATACTAGCTTAGACGTACACGCACAAACTATAGTATGTACTTCAAAACTTATCCACTAGGTTTCATCAATCATTAGTCTTTCAAGAAATCCGACGTTTTTCACCAAGAAAAATAAAAAGAAAGAAATTGCAAGAAATTGATAAAGAAAGAAAATAAAAAGAAAGAAATTTTCCAAGACAAGAAAAGAAAATTGCCTTTAAATAATGACATAGCTGTAGGTAGGTAGTAGGTAACAAAAATTGTATTTGCATAATATACGCCGCAGCTTGAGCTAAGACTTTTTCTGGCAAAGGTACGTACTTTAGCTAGGAATGACTCAGGTGACTCTGACTCCGGAGTCACTGATGCCGACTCCGGAGTCAGTTAATGAAATTCAATCTGCCAGTCCAGTTTTATGAACCTGTGACGTCAATAGATGACTGCAATCACTGACTCCAAACTCCAGTCAGTCCAGCGTCATAGGTAGATAATTCCGCTGGGTACTGTAGAAAAGCAGTAGAAGAAAATGGTTTTTTATAAACAAAGTAATTTACTAGAAAAATCCCGGAGTTATTGTAGGTTTCCAACAGTAATGCTGTTGACGTAATTTCTGTCCTTGACGTTGATGTACGGCAGATTTTTTTGTTTTTTTTGTTTTTGTCACAGTATTAAAAGAAGAAAACGAATTCGTTGAGATCCCGGAAGAAAAACCCCGGAAAAAGTCGGTCCAGAAAGACTCATCAAGCGACGGACAAAAATCGGTCGTAAATCGAAAGCGATCAAGTAAAAAAGACCCAAAACGATCGAGTAAAAAATCAACATCCAACAAACACGAAGCCAAAAGAGTAGCAGACATGAGCCGAAAAAAACCAGAGGGTAGTGTTTTTTAAATATTTTGTTTCGTTTTTTGTTTAACCAATACTTTTAATATCATTTTGACAGTAGGACAGAAAAGAAAAGTAAAAATACATGAATCTTGAACAACTATTATTCTAGGCCCATATCTCACCCGGAAAATAATTTAAAAATAAGGAAGAAATATATATGTAAGAAAAGAAAAAGAACAAAGGTCAGAAATAATCAATAATAATCTGCAATAAGAAATAAGCACGATCAATCGGATTAGCAATGCAATGCAAGACAAAGCAACGATATGCAGTTGAACTCAGCCTTACGTGTGACTATGCGTGTGCTTTTTCAAAAATACTCAAACTTAGGCTGAGGTTAGGATTTAAGCTTAGGCTTAGGCTCAGGCTTAGTCAGAGGGTTATTATCAGATGAAGGTTGAGCTTAGGCTGAGTGAGACTTAGGCTTAGGCTTAGTTATATAATTTAAAAATTTATATGTTTATGTGATGAAGGAATGAAATTGACGTTTTTAGCGTCCGCCTACATGATGGACCTGCGTGAGGAACTAGCAAGAGTGGAAGAAAAGCAAAAAACCGCTGCAGCGGGTCGAACGAGAAAAACCGAAATGGTTGAAGCCCCCCCGGAGCCGGAACCGAGAAGAGAACAAGAAAAAACGAGGAAGCCAAAAATGGCAGATCCGAGAAACCAAGCCTACATGACTATGGCCGGAATAGCGGACATGCCGGATGATAATAAACCAGCTCCGGTCACAAAAAAACGATCTCAGCCGAAAACCGCGAGAACCAGAAAAACCGAGATGCCCGAGGCTCCACCGGAGCCGGAGCCGAGACGTGACCCTGAAACAAGAAAGCCAAAAGTGGTGGATCCTAGAAATCAGGCTTATATGACTATGGCCGGTATAGCAGACATGCCGGATGATAATAAAGCACCGAAAACCAGGAAGGACAGAGAACCAGAGACTAGAAAAGAGTTTGAACCAAAAAAACCAAAGGTCAGAAGCTAGTGCGAATTTATGAGAATCCGCAAAGTTATGTCACAAGTGATCTTAAATGATCAACTTAAAAAAACAATAGAGATCTGATAATAACAGTATGTCCAAAGTATAATGTATCGCCAGAACAACCCCCCACACATACACCCAGACCGTGAGTCTGATTGTAAAGTAAGACAGTCAAGCACCGTATTGAAGGGCATTACTTACAGCATTGGCCCAGTAGGTCAAATGGTAGATTACCGGTCTGCAGATTCAAGAATTGGTAGTTTGAATCACACTTGAGTCTTACAGTTTGACTTGGGCTACTCGACGCTCTTTCTTCGTGACAAGGTCGAACATTTCTTATATTTTAGGCAGGCAAAGTTGTACATTAGATAGATCTCGCCTACATGACTATGGCTGGAGTCCTGTGGATATGCCGGATGATAACGAGCGACCGAAACCTGTGGAGAAAAAACCGTCCAAAAAAACCGTCGACCCGCGAAACCAAGCTTATATGACCATGGCAGGGGTTGCCGATATGCCTGATGAAAACGAGCGACCAAAACCTGTGGAGAAAAAACGCGTCCAGAAAAACGGTTTACCCGCGAAACCAAGCTTATATGACCATGGCGGGTGTTGCGGATATGCCCGAAGACCCAGGAATTAACCTCGTGACACTGAGAGGAAGCCTAAACCAGGAAAAGTGGTAAACTAGAGAGACCCTGCCTATATGACCATGGCGGATATCAGAGAGATGCCAGAAGATCCGAAATGAACTTTTTTCGATACTACAGATATATAATTAATAAATAATTAATTATTAATAGTTTGTTAAATATATTGAAAAATCTTGCGTGTCCGACACATGTAGGGTCTACCTAGTAGTGAAAACCTGAGTTGGTTTATATTTGGGACATTACAGACATTAACATTTACTGCATCTGAAATTAGCATCTAAAAT
>JASANF010001541.1:0-71848 GCA_030248245.1 Trissonchulus sp. WLG1_4 | reverse complement strand
GCAGACCTAAGTAAAACAAGCACCTTAGGCCATAAGTGTCGACAAGTACGGCGCCAGGCCCTCAATTCGAGGTTCAGAGCCTAGTACAGTTACGACCCAACCGTTACCCCCCGCCCGCAACACACTCTGCACATAAATTTTCGAAATTTTTACTACTACTCGCAAAAGTTCTTGCTTTGAATGCTTTACTACTACTCGCAATAGTTCCTGTTTTGATTGCTATCATCGGACGTTTCTGTTAACCACTTGTAAACCTTCCTGTTTTGACTATAACTCGTTATGATTCGTTCCTAATGTCAAAAATGCACTAAAAGCATGACCTATTAACCTGACGCACACATATCATAGTTCACCAACACACAATTCCCTCCAGGTCCGACTAAAGGACCACGAGCTCACAGTTCAAACCAACCAAACAAAATAGGCAGCCATCCAATTTAGAACAAATTGTTTGTTTGGACCCAGTCTAGTTCACTACATCACACTACACAACGTTCGGACAAAAGACATTTCTATATCCATACAAGTATATGTGCCATGTGCCCAAGACTGATACCGAGAATAAACTTTTGCATTATGCAAGTACGCCGAGCACAATTTAGTTCACAACGTTTGTACCAAAAACAATCACCAGGCATTTTTAACAAGCAATCCCAGACTTCTCATGGTTTCTAGAACATTTTTAGTGACGAAAATGACAAGTTAGTGACACGTTATTAATGAAAATGACACGTTCTAGTGGCGCATAAGACCACCAGTTAGAAATTAATGGTCAACGCAAAATTTCAGAGGTTGCCACAAGCCGTGCGCACAACGGAGCACAATGTAGGTAAGACGCCCGGTAGGCATCACATTATGCTCTGTCTATCACAATTACTATACATATATACACTTTCCTAATTAGAGTTCATAACCAGGGTTGGCAAGCAAGACCGAATAACCGCCAAGCCTGCACAAAACCAAATAAGAACTTACGAAAACAACTCGACCACAGCCCCCACTCACTATCCGTCGTCATCTTACCAACGCTCCTCCAAGGTCCGAAGCTTAGCGCATAGGACATAAGGACATAACGCACAAAAGAAGTCATGACAGACTAGTGACAACACGAAAAAAGAGATAATGCACATCCGACCGCCAAAGTAGCCTGGCATTATAAAAGGCAAGAATCACCACAAAAAACTTTTCACCCGAAGCATCTCAAAATACTTTTCGTGAGAAGGCCGGCTAAAAACAGGCACCAGCGAAAGATCGCAAAACAACCACCTTTTTCAAAGTTAACTGGCGCCGTCATCAGACTAAATAAATGAAACTGAACTAAAATCTCCTAAATCACCATTGCGCCAACGAACTGTGATGTAACTAACAAACCACCACTTTGATAAAATGTGTACGTACACGTATAGATCGACAGCATAAGAACCCAGTTCATAACAGAAAGTTACACATGTTATGTACATCCGTCTACTAATAACATTTCAATATATGCAGGCACAAAGCAACTGGAAGTTAAAAGGCACATAGTTAGTTTTAGCTTAAACAGGCTGACTTCGGCTACTCTGGAATAAACGTACAGTGCAAAACATAAATAAAAAAAAAAGGAGAACCGAAGACGAACTCCACCTCCACCTAAAAGAAATATCATTTACAGAATTATTCTACCCTATGAAAAGGACAATACCATAGAACTGTAAAACCAGTAAGTTAATCACCTGTATCATCAAGACTGTACAGACGCACATCACATCTTATAAATTTGAAAACTGACACATCATAAAATAGTCTCTTCGAAACCCCTACTGATCTTTTTTGGCATGTGGACATGCAACTTTAGGCGGGGGAGGAATGTAACAGTACCTTTTCCCCTTCTCGCCTACATTAACATACCTTAAACTCCTCCATGTAAAACAAGACCAAAGTTCAGAAATTTCGAAGTCAGAGCAAAAAGTCCAGCACACATACGGTAGGTCTTACTGTAACAGTCAAGTCCCATCCGATATTAAGTACGGTCACGCCTACCAAGCCTACGGTATCAGGAAGCTTCATCTGAAACTACCGTAGCTAGTTCTGGTTACTGTAGAAGCAGTCACGCATGAAAGACCATGCGGAACTTTATCTATGGGAAAACACCTAAAAGATGTTCTAGGAAAGTTATTTTCGAACATGAAACCTTATAAAAACTTGTTTATGCTAAAACTTAAGGATCACGAGCTTGGGAACCAAACTTAGAACGACATAAAAACTAAAGATTCTTGGAGCCGCATAAAAAATGGTCAAGATTGATTGGCCAAACGACTTGAGTTCTGACTGCTGATTGGCTAAAAAGATTAAGCCAATCAGCTCAATGAGAAAGCAAAAGCGGCTATATAAACCGCGCACAGTTGCAAATCAGTTAGTTCTCTCCTCAGCTCTCGGCTCACTGCTACTGCTACAGTCCACTGCCACCCTTCCCCTTTTTACCCAATCAGCCCTGCTAGAGGCCCGAGTCAACGCCGAATATACACTGTTGCCAACTTGTGCGTTAAATAAACCCAAACTGTAAGTTGTGTTTTTGTGTACCCTCTCGTGCTAAGTTAAGCTTAAGTCACAACGCAATGTACGAACCTGGTGAAGTACAGCCATGGGCTGCGACGGTACCAGTGTAATCGGGTGTTCGGCCCTAGACGATCACCAATCAGTGTACCTAAGCCTGAATACCCGGTTACAACGTCATTGCTCAGGCCATGGGCAAAAATTTAAAAAAATGGATCATAGAGGATGAGATATGACGTTAGGCTATCGAATCATGTAAAAATCAGCTTCGTCAGTGTTAACAAAAATTTCGAGTAGAGGGGCGCTTTGCAACCACAAAAAACTTTTTTGCGCCTATGATTTATACGTGAAATTGAATTTTTGGTAGCCCCTAGTGAAAAATTGGCAAAATCATTGGTTCCAGTTTGTTACATCTGCGATGCGCCTTCCCTGGGGCTACATTATGTGCACATTTGAAGCGAATCGGAGAACCTAAAATTTTCACTTTTTCAGGTAGCCCCCCCCTTAAGGTGGTAGTTTTGAGTTTGCAGTTTTTGTCGCTGTTCGCTCGAACCAACAACTAACTTTATGATGTTTGGCACACGTCTGAGGCATTTTTTGGCCAACATGTGGGCAAATTATATTAAGCTCTTCATATTCAGTTACACTATAGTTATAACAAAAAAGTAGTGTTTTTGACATTTTTTGACTATTTTTCAAGTTTTTCACTAAATTAAAAATTGAAATCTAGATCTTTTACTTAAGATCACTTTGAAACCTTAAAACGCATAACTGCAACTGTTTTCAGGAAATGGACACTGGATATATATAATATAACTCTGATTTTCACTTTAGAATGATGTGATGTGAAATTTAAGCTGCGTACTGTTATGTAACCAGGGTTATGAAGTCTGAAGTATATCACCCCCATTTTTGACTAAAAACGCTCGAAAATACGTGACAAGTTGTGATGTTCTATATTCGTTTTACGTAGCTCCTGTATTGTAGTTTGAATGTATTAGCGGTCATATTGGAAGACAATTTTATAGTTTTATGACATCAAGAAGTTTTTAGTTTAGACATTAAGAAGTTTTTATACTAAAAGATACGTCATCTACTAGAAAGTGTCAATTTGCTGATTATGCGTGCAGTCTATATTCATAATATTTAACCAAAATGAAGCAAACTAAAGTGTCTGATTCCTTTTTTGCTTATTATTTGCCTTTATTGCTAATTATTGATAGGCATAGTATTTTTGTTTTCTCAAGCCATAAATTTTACGAAATTTGGTTATAAAATTTTACGAAAAAGTTATATTTAAAAGCTTAGATTTAAAGTACTGAAGCAACGTGATAACTTATCTAATTGAAACTATGCATGTATTGAGACACCTACAAAGGAATATAGACTAAATGGGAATTAAAGCTTCATCAAGTCATATTCTTTCCACAATAAAACATAACGCAAAAACTTGAAAAAATGCAAAATTTGAGATGTTTCACAGCGTGTTTTGGACAAACTGGCAAAATTGTTAACAAAACAAGTATATACATGTGCTTATGATTCACTCATTGGTCTGTAAAATGCAAATAAACCGCTTATAATTAGCTTCGTAAACAACCGAGTAACAGCTCATCAAAATTTGCTGCAAATTCGAAACTACCACCCACGTTTGTAATATATATTTGTGCTTTTTTCCTCATGGGTCGCATTTTTAGTATCTGTTTTAGTACATTTATAAAGCGATCGCGGAACCTGGAGGTACTGATCTCTTCGTTTCCTCTGTATGCATCTGCCATGTATATTGTATTTATGAAAAGTTACATTTCGCGTTGCTGAATACTTCAGATTTTTCTGATTTACAAATGTCAGAAACTTTCGTCTTATTTAATAGAGACTTGTCTGCTGCAGGTATTCCGCTTGTGCACAAGCTAGGTCATAACGGCAAGACCCTTTTATCACGTTTGTGTTTACTGTTGTAGGCAGAGTTGCGAGATAAGAACAGCAAGGTGTCCATGCTGAATGCAGAACTGGTCGAGCTGAGCAATCGCTGTGATAAGCTGAGCAGTGATTTGGATGTGGCGCACCAAAAAAATGCCGAATATGGTAGGGCATAATATGGAGTGTTATATCCATACATGTGCAGCTAAAGAAATCTGGGGGGGGGGGGGGGAGCCGACGACCGGGGAGGGGGGGGGGTGCGGAGCAACTTTTTCGGAAAATTTTGCTTCGTGAGCCACCAAATTGCTCCTGAGCTACTCATTTTTGCTTCGTGAGCCACCCATTTTGCTTCCCGGCCGCTCAATTTACCTTCGTGAGTTACTTTCTAAAAATTCTGGGGGGGGGAGCGGCATCAGGCTGGGGGGGGAGCAATCCCCCCCCACGCCCATGTGTGGTTATATCACTATGTTCTATTTGCGATTCAAGATCAGTGCCGCTCAGTTTCTTCGTACGATGTTTGAGACAGTGTTTATTGATGCGGGGTTTTGTTTTTGGCCATAGCTAAAAGCTTTTACGCAAAACGTCCAATGGTAGACCGCTGACATATTATATTTTCTACTCTTTACTTTTGCAAACGGTTATGCAAAATACCCGACTGGCCAAGTGCACTACATGTTTATAATTAGTATTTTTCTCTTCTATTTTTTAGATAAGGAGTGTCGCCAGTTGCACAAACAATTGGAGTGGTATAAACAAGAGGCTGAAAGATTGCAGCAAAAGGACAGTCCCTTACAAAAGGAGCTGCAACAAAAACTGAACAAGTAAGCTTTTTGTGAAATTTTACTAAGGTAAATACGGTTGAGGCATTAACTTTTGTTAATATTAAATAAGCTGTTCTTTCTTAAAGACATTATTTTCTAAAAAGTGTAAGTTTGTTGTGTAACATTGCATCGTCTATCATACTGTACGCTTGTTGTCTGCACATAATATGAACAAATATTTCAGTTAACAGATTTCCTTTTAGTTTGAAAGCTCAAAATATGCGCCTTTGTGAAGCGGCGGATGAAAGAAATAGCTTGGCTAAGGAAAACAAAGAACTGACCTCGGAGGTAACAGACATGATTTTATTGTGTCAACTCATTATCAGACTAGCTTTTTGACCAATGTACCAATCAACCATGGGAAAAATTCTTATTTATATTTGGAGATTGGAGTTGGATATTCAATAGTTATGCTTGTGTTTTTTCTGTGAATATTTTTTTATACAAATGTGGAGGAAGCGGTGATTCAGAAACTAATAGCTTCAATCCAGTGTTTTTTGGTTAAAAACGGCGTCATTTACAGAAGTATTAAGCTTAAACTAACGATTAGAATTTGAAAAATGACTGCTAAGCGATCGCTTCATATTTGCTTAAGCCTGGTTCATACTCGTCCTTAAGCTCTGTCCCCGAGTGTTGTCCTTGTCCCTGCCCCTAGGTGTCCTTGTCCCTCTGTTTTCATGCTTTGTCCCTGTCGTCAAGAAATGTCCCTGGGCTCTATAGGGAATGCCCTTGTCCCTGTCCCTAGTGGTGATTGATTCATACTCCTTGAGGACAAAGGAATAGTCTTTCTCACATGAACTAATTGTGCGTTGAACTTTCTCACACTAACTAACCATTTGATCAACTGCGGTTTGTTTAACATAACTTGACAAAGTTATCAACCCCATTTATAGGCTGAAAAAAAAAGAAAATTCAAAGTTTCGATCATGGGATTTGAGCTCTGATACATAGGTTGAGTGAGAAGCAAAAATCATAACCACTAGACTTCCATGACACAGAAAATTCAGCACTAGAACATATTTATGAACTTTTAGTATATTTCAGGTTGGTACAAAAATTGAAAACTAAATTTAAAGTACAGCTAAAACTTCAGACACAACATAATACACACATACAACACTTACTACACCTCAGTCATACTACAGTAAGACCGATCAAAACATACGTAAACTAAGACAGGCAAATTAACTTAAGGGGGTAGTGTCGCGAAAGCAGTTTTGGTCATAGGATGTGAAAATAGAACTTTCTGCTTTGAAACAGTACATTCAGTGAGAAGCTAGCCCAACGCTGTATGGTGTCAAATAATTACTGCCAGACATCACACTATCAATATCGACAAATATCTTGGACCAATCGCCATCAGTAAGCCAGACATCACACAATAGGGACATAAAAGTTCGAAAAAATCAAGCCATATATCAGATTGGCCAGCTTGTGAAGTACACATAATGTGTGGACGCACAATTTTTTGCAAAAAATAAGAAAAAAGAAAATTGAAGGTTCGTTTTCCTTTCGATTTGAAAATAAGCGTCTAGATTTTTCACAATTTATCATTATTGCTGTTACTAATTTACAGTTTACGTACACCTTCACAGTTCAAACTAGTATTACTCCATAGCCGCTATAGTCATTTGCACTAAATTTTGTGTGCATAAACTACAACATATGTGCTATCAGTCTATGTAAAAAAACTAAACAGAAAAATTGATAAATGTGACGAAAAAATGGAATTTGAATAGGTTTTCAAAACGTAATTTTTCCGACTTTGCGACATTATTGCAAACTATATGCTGCACCAATTTTGCTGAAACTTGGCAAAATAATTTGCCTTTAGATAGATTTTGAAAATATAGAAAGAACTATTTTTAACATTTTACTGAACAAGTTTTACAGTCGCGCAAAATCGACTGCTTTCGCGACACTACCCCCTTAACAAGAACAATTTAACACCATGTAATACCCGTAAGCCTGGTTAGCTAAACAAACAAGTATCGCAACTCGGATCCAAAACTAGTCCCTGTGAAGCTTAAAATAACTTTGGTTGGAATCAGAAAACCTAGCAAAAACACCAATTCGGAGAATTCAGTAACTAGAGCTAATGTCATTGGATAAACACAATTCCACGTGACAAACACGACACCATGATTGGCTAATAAAACCTATATAAACGCGGGAACTTTCAGACTAAAGCCCGGTTCATACTCGTCCTTATCGTTTTGTCCTTAAGCTATTCCAAGAAAACTGCCTGATCAAATAAGCCAATTTTACTCAATAAGGTCGCTGTCACTTGCAGATCGTATGCAAAAAAGTAACCGAAATGCTTGTGTAAATTTTTTTAAAGCAGCAGATCAAAATTTGTCCTTGTCCCTGTCCCTGCGTCCTTAAGGACAAGTATGAACCGGGCATAAGGAGGAGAGTGTCAAGACCGCGCGCCGCGGGCCCCCAACCGTAACTGCTGTGCCTTAGCAAATAAACCGGAGTAAGTCATCGTGTCTTGTACTCTTAGTGTTGCATTGACGCAACAGGTTTCGTAGGAACCAGGTTAGGCAGGTAGGTAAGGCAAAGACACTAGGTCAGACACCAATAGCACCCTGTAACACGTCAGCACGAGCACATACGACTCTTTACAATGCAATGCTTAAAACCGAACCTGGCCGACGCCCGCCTTGCTACAAGGCTGGCCCCATGTGACGGGGTATCAAACCAGTAGACGATCCACATTTAGTACGCACTACACCCAGGGCACGCCACACTCAGATACCCGGTCACATTTGGTGCCGTGACCAGAATCCTATTGTCAAAAAAATACTAAGCATCCAAAATTACTGACCAGACCAGACAGAATCAAGTTCAACCGAAAGTTCGTATCAAGGCTCGGTAGAGACTCCAAATTCAGACCTATCGACTGACTTCAAAGAGCCATTACACGAATACTATTTCAATTTCGAATATAACTTGCACACACCCGCATACTTTCGCCCAATTAAAAGCCGTGTCAAGATGACAGCCAAGAAAGAGGAAGAACCCGAAGATACTGCTTTCGAGGGTAGACGATGGTACATAAATACAAGTCAGATCCCAACCTTCAGGGGGGACCCAACAGATGATTTCGAGGAATTTTTGGGTATTTTCAATAGGGTTAGTTTAGTTAACGACTGGACTCGTTGTCAAGGGCAAGAATGTTGCCCGGATTTCTGCAAGGCTACGCCGCTGAGGTCTGGGAATCTTTACCTTCAGGGATACAGTGTTCTTGGGAAGAAGTAACTAAAGCCCTCAGCGAGGTCTTAGGAGAAAGAACAGCCAGTTTACTAAGTTCCGAGCTGCACAGACGTGTACAGAGACTGGACGAAGACGTAGAAGACTACGCCCGTGCAATACAGAGGTTAGCTAGGGAAGACGGTAAAGAGAAACGGTAAAGACATTAAGGGGTCAGCCCGACACCGACTAATGAAGGAAATTTTCGTGAACGGATTAAATAAAAGCGTAAGACGTTTTGTTCTATCATCTAGACCCCAAAACTTCGAAGAGGCTTTGGTTGTGGCCAAAGAGCAGGAAGTCCTTGAAAAAATGGATGTGGACACTACACGTATGTGTCGCGCAGTTAGATTCGACACTACAGCCAGTAATAGGAATACAGACGAAGCAGAGAATGCAGACGCTTCTAGAGAGCACATGAGGCTGCAAATGAAACTTTTAGAGAAACTGCTGGATACAATTGAGGCGCTAGAAACTTCACATCAACCCCGATCACTACCCAGACAAGCTAAGTCGCCGGACCGAGGGTCGGGATGGCAAAGAAACAGAAGAACAATAGATGGCCGCCCTAGATGCAATAACTGCGGACGACCTGGCCATATAGCAGTTAGATGTACCCAACAAACGAATTTGGGCGCAACAGAAACTCGACCGGGACCGAATCCTACACCCCAGAGGTTCCCTATTCCCCAGATGGGGCAGGCGCGACGATATCCCCCGGACCACAGAAACAGATCCCCCCTTTAGCTCACAAAGAGCTCAGTGCTTATCCATCCCGCCTCACGAAGATAATGAAGGTACTCTGGAACCTGATACAGCTTCACTGCTGCCGCCCCCAGACCCCTGCGACTCTGCGGCTTAGTGGATTTACGCTTGCAATGCGTATTTAGGTGTTGAAATTGATACACGGTGCATTTTAACCCATTGCAAAAAATCGAAAAGTCATCACCCCGAAATTTTTTTCTGGGAACGCAATATTGTAGATGGATGTATGACTGGAAATTTTGGTTAAAAACATGAGTACAACGCCGTTTAAAACTTTCAGTAAAAAAGAACAAGTCATCGTAAAAAAGAACACTCAAAAATAAAAAAGAACAAGTTTTGAGCAGTGGTCGATTTGAAAAAAAAACCCTGCTACTCGAACAAAACCAACGCTTAGTTGCACGACTGCTTGAACAAAGCAAGAGGAAAGAAGAAACAGCAAACATGATAATCGAGGACAATTTAACTTTCCCAGTAGGAATGTCCCTAGGATACGCATCAGGTTACACGCATGGTGAAACCCCCATAGTATATGGGAAAATATGTGGTACCCCTTCTGAAATGTTGATAGACACAGCAGGGGCGGACCGTGACCTCCAAAAAGGGGGGGATACGGCATAAACTTTTTTACCTTATTTGACCTTTTTACTACGTTCTTAAGCTGCGTTACTACGCTGCACTGCTGCTGATGTTTTCTAGAAACAGTGGTGTACATAGAAAAAAATTTCGGTGGCGGGGGGGGTAATAACTTCAATTTTTTATAATGGGTTGAAGTGCACATTTCAGCAAGTTTAGCATTTACAAAACGCCTTAAAAATGCAACATCACTAAACCACAGAGTTGCAGGGGTCAAATTAGAGAAATTTTTCGATTTTGATGCCAAATTTCACCAACCGAGCAGCTGATGACACCACAGGTTACATCATTGACAGGACATTCTCTCGAAATAGTGGGTTCATGTGCAGCGGATATTGAGATAGGAACAGACAAAGTAACCATAGAAGTGCGAATAATGAAAAACTGCCCTTATGACGCGATAGTAGGGACTGATGGTTTGAAGGCATTAAGGGCAGGAGTTAATTTCTATACAGGGAAGCTGGCACTCCCGACAAGTGCAGTAGCTATGCACTGCAATTCTAAATCTACACAGTTACGCGGCCTGCATTCGGACTACGTTCCGCGAGTTCACATGCAGGCTGAAACGGACATACTTCCTCAATGTCAAGCAGTTATACCAGTTAGTATTGAGACGATGGTAGAAGGAGCAGTTGGAATGATTGAACCACACCCACAGTTGTATGAAAAATACGGTTTGTTGGCCACAGCGACAATTGCGTACCCTGTTAATGGAAGGGCACCGTTAAGAATCGCCAACTTTAGTTCTGATGTTATAACTCTGCGTAAAGGTACAACTATTGGTGTGTGTCAAGAATGTGATGTTGTCAACGACGATGCTGTAGCCGCAGTGCTACAAGAGCCGAACAGAAAAAACCAATCCTGTGACTTTATCAGCCAGCTAGACATGATTGACAGTTGTTTGAAAAAATCGGAACAACTGCAGCTACAAAAATTGTTGTATGAATATGAAGACCTGTTCTCGAAAACAGATTATGACTTGGGGCACTTTAAAATGCTAGAACCTACAATTAACACTGGTTCGGCACCACCAATAAGACAAAAACCGAGAAGAATTCCTGAAGCCCTGAAAAATGAGGTGGCAACGCAACTTCCAAGACATGGAAGAAAAGGGAATAATAAGACTTTCTGCCAGCCCGTACGCGTCACCACTCGTACTTGTCAAAAAGAAATGTGGTGCTTTGCGCATTTGCGTAGACTACCGGAAACTTAACGATATCACTCATGGAGACTACTATCCCCTTCCAAATATAGTAGAGTCACTAGATCAATTAAATGGTTCCAGGTATTTTTCCACGCTAGATCTGGCGTCTGGATATTATCAGATAACAGTCGCTGAGAATGATCGAGAAAAAAACGGCATTTTGCTCGCCTTTCTTTCTGGCTATTTGAGTATAACCGAATGCCGTTTGGCCTAAAGAACGCGCCTAGCACATTTGAACGCGCGATGGAACTGTTATTCGTAGGACTGTTGTGGGAAGCTTGTTTCATCTATATTGACGACATCCTAGTAACAGGAAACACATTTGAGCAGCACCTAGAAAGGCTACGCAGTGTCTTCGACCGTCTTCGTGTAGGAAATCTGAAATTGAAATTGCGAAAGTGTCATTTCGGACGGGCCTCTGTCCCGTTTCTGGGTCATGTAATTTCTGCAAACGGAGTATCACCCGATCCCTCCAAATTGGAAACTATCAAGAACTTCCCTACGCCCTGTAAAGCTAGGGATGTTTGGTCATTTTTGGGGCTAGCCTCCTACTACAGACGTTTCGTTGAGAACTTCGCCAGCATCGCAAAGCCATTGCACAAGCTAACCGAGAAAGACAAGTTCAAGTGGAACGACGAGGCGGAAAGTGCGTTCCAATTGCTCAAACAAAAACTGATAACGGCGCCAATTTTGTCTTACCCAAACTTTTCTGAACAGTTTACACTAGCCACCGACGCTTCAGGGTATGGCATCGGCGCTATACTGGGGCAGGGCGCCGGGAAATCCGAAGTAGTAATTGCCTATGCATCAAGGGTACTCAAGAAATCCGAAGCAAAATACTCAACGATAGAAAGAGAGGCCCTGGCCATAGTCTGGGCAATAAAACACTGGAGAGCCTACTTGTATGGCCGGTCATTTGTTATCTATACGGACCATGCACCCCTGAAGTGGTTAATGACCATGAAGGATGGTTTCAGCCGTTTGACACGATGGGCTCTTTCTTTAATGGAGTACACATTCGAAGTAAGGTACAAACCTGGTAAAGCGAATGCACATGCAGATGCATTGAACCGACTGACAGAGACCGAAGCGGATGAGCGGCATCAAAAGTTTAAACAAGCTTTAGCAGTAATTAACAACGACCAGCAACAGACACTTATGGATAGAATACGAACTGAACAGGTCAAAGATCCCCAACTGGCACCTTTGATTGATTATATACGAAACAACATAATTCCGTCCGACAACAAAATAGCGCTAAAAGTGACCAATGCATCTAGTTTCTTTTGGCAAACGAAACACTGTTTCACTTGTGGCATGACTACGAAGGGCGCAGGCGTAAGCAAACACTGATTCAAGTAGTGGTCCCCAAGTGTTTAAGAGCCGAAGTGATGGAACTTCACCATGATGATTTGATGGCAGGACATTTTGGCGTAGACAAAACGTTTGCCAAGATACGGAGCAAATACTATTGGGAAGGCATGTATCTAAACATAAGGGAATGGGTACGTACGTGTACGACATGTGCCACCAATAAGTCACCCCAAACAATGATAAAAACGCCACTGAAGCCGATTGTAGTTAGTGAACCGTTTGACGTATTGAGTGTGGACGCAGTGGCCTCTCCCTGTGACTGAAAGAGGCAACAAGCATATAATTGTGTTCGTTGACCTGTTCACCAAATGGCCGGAGGCATTTCCAGTGCCAAATATTACAGCTGAAACAACGGCCAAATTGTTCGTTGAAGAAATAGTAACGAGATATGGAGCTCCTAGAAGCTTATTGAGCGATCGTGGACGAAACTTCATTTCGGAGTTGGTAACTGAAACCTGCAGGCTGTTAGGTACGCGTAAACTTAACACAACCTCATATCATCCCCAGACTAACGGTGCATGTGAAAGACTGAACAAAACAATTACTACCCTATCAATGTACGTGTCCGGTGATGCTAAAGATTGGGATTTGTTCATTCCATATGCTTTATTTGCAACCCGAACAAGTTTCCTCGATTCAACTCTTGAAACACCATTCTTCCTAGTCTACGGAAGAGACTCTTCGTTACCCAGCGAAGCAGATATGCGGGAAACGACGGCTGATTACGTACGTAAAAATCAATCAACATAAATTATTATTAAATTATTATCAAATTATTTAAGACCTCTAAAAAGTGTTGTTTATAATTGTTTCATTTAAAATTGTGAAAAACGCCGTTTTCAAAAAAAAGAACAGTCAGCTCCCATACTGACTGTACGTGTTAATCATACCAGCATAACAGCTTGTGGCTGCTATATTTACACTACGCAGAGTTGGTTTCAAAACAATAGTTCCTTCTCTAGAAGGAACAATAACCAACATGACAACAAGAGTACATAATAGCTTCTTACTCTATATAGAAGAAGAGTGAGACACTCTCCAGCTTGCCTGTGTTCTAGCACAGGCAGATGCGCTGCTCGTTTTCAGGCTACATGTTGACATTCTATGCAGCATGTGGCTGACCAATCAGCGCGTAGATTCCCTGCGTAACACACTTTAGTATATAATCGCTGATGCGTTGATAAGCATTAAGATAGGGATAAAAGCTTAATAACTCATTATTTATTCATAGTCTGCTTGCAAAAACATTAAAAGAGTTTTGCAAATACCTCTAGGGATATTTTGGCTAACTTTCAGCGAAATTGATTGAGAAACTTTTGAGATATAAACTTTTCTGAATTTCTTCAAAGTTTCTCAATCAATTTCGCTGAACGTTTGCTAAAATATCCCCAAAGGTATTTGCAAACCTTTTTTAATGTTTTTACAAGCAGACTATGAATAAATAATGGGTTATTAACCTTGATTCCTCTCCCGTTTTATGATTGGAGCACGTGCACAGGCGTCTGCCAACCAGAGAATAGAAGCTCGCTTCTGATTGGCCAGTCACATGTTGCGCCAAACGACCAGCGCATCTGCCTGTGCTATAACACAGGCAAGCTGGAGAGTGTCTCACTCTTCTTCTATATAGAGTGAGACGCTATTATGCACTCTTGATGACAATATAGAACAGTTATGTCCGCTGCAGTTTGGCGGAGACAAAAGCCTACTGCCTGTTTTTGAACTGGAGAACGACAGCTGGTTTGTAGGTGTCATTGGTGCAAACTGGTCGATGATTTGCAATAATACGACCAAGAAACTTGACGCATGCAAACAATGCATAATCACGATACCGTGTAATTGTGCGCTGATGTCGCACAGTTTTATTTTACGTTCACGCACGCATAGCTGCATCGAAAAGGAAGGCGATATAACAGTACTGCATGCGCCAAATTTATTTACGGTCCAAATAGCAAATTATCGCGGTAATATGAAGAAAATTTTTGTAAACTGCACCCCGCTACAATGACCGCTCATGGATTGCTAGGGTATCTGAAGACAAACTGACTCTTTTGACTGAAAATAACAGTGAACTGGTGAACTTTAGCAAATTTTTAACAGAAATTAAAAACGATAACGCGGAGCTCGATAAACTTGACTTAATAGTGCGAGAACATCGTAAAGGCAATAACAAGAGTGAAAAACAAAGATCGCACATCCCCACTGTGGTTTTATGGATTACTAATGGGAGAATGTGCACTTTTTGGACTTATCATCGCACAGTTTGTCTTCAACCTCCCTAGAATAATTCAGTCGACAGGAAGCCTACCACTAGTTATACGTCGTCTGCAGATACCTGAAACACATATAGAATCACAGTTGAGGGAGGCAGAGCAAGTACCATTAAAGGAAGTTTCTGTATTTGAAGCCCACAAGGCTATGACGATCATGTAAAACCCATTATTTAACCTCGTTTGTGTGTGTCGTGAGTTAGACTAGATTAAACAATAACATAAAAAAGTGGTGACGGTGTAAAAATACCACATTTTCAAGTTTTATATAATATTCTAAGAATTATAACTCAAAAATGCAAACTAGGTAGCATAGTTAGCAACGGAACTGCGGACATATGCAAACAAATCACACTAGACCAGCTAAGTATCACTGCAAAACCTACTCAACATTAAAAGAAAGAGGCTCAAATATGCCGGTTAGTGCAAAATTTCACGTCGTTGTGCTCATCAAGCACACCTCGACAAAGAGTCCAATTATACAAATGTATCAAAGGGAGAATATAGGTAGACAAGATATAATTTTTTAACTCGGGATCGGTCTCAGAATAAAATGCGGGTAGAAAGTAAAAGGAATCCGTGTAATTTGAGACAACGCCTCCGAAACTTCCATTTCTAACTAAAACATAAGGCACTACTGTAGAACGTAGCCACTACCCGCTAACTTACTTTAGCAAATAGTCTAAGGACCGAAACCCGGAGTGTAATGGGGAAGCGGCAAAATGATAGCAACGTCTGCCTCAATGAAGGCCCCCTCATACAACTTTAAAAAAGGAACGACGTAGTGCATATAATAGTGCAACTTCAGACAAGGCTGTATATCTAAAGACAATACCGGCAATAAAAAATTTGCGAAAAGGTTTAAGGTGCTGTAGTAGCAATTGTATCCGAACCATAGTACGAAGCTAATAAAAAACAAATAAAGATTCAAAACTATAAAAGCGACAGAATTAAGTGAGCCTGGTAGTAAAGCAAAACCACGTAACCTACATTATTTATACGTCACAGCCATTGAGCAGACCAAAAATATACAAAGCCTTTGGCTCCTGTACAAATTGGACGGATATACTATAGGTGGTTAACCCAATTGATCTAAAATACGTAAATAAGAAATTTTAGTGCAGACATGGAAATAAAACCGATCGAGTCACACACAACCCTGACGTGGATGCTTACAAAGAAGTCACAAAGAAATGGAAGAAAACAAAACAGGCGGCAGCACTATGCAGGATAGAGCGTGCCGAAATTTTAAAACGATTACAAAATGCAAGGGCTCGCAAAGGATGTCGGGTCCTTGTAAAAAGAGTTCTCAGTAATACATCACTAACTAAAAGATTTCACATTCAAAGAAACGTGAGCTCTAGCTCAAGTGAAAGCTCAGACCAAACTTTAAACGAAAGTTCATCCGGAAATAGCGAAACTGAATTAGACATGTCAGGCCGCAAAGATGCAAGAGAACGCTTTAAAAATTTTAACGGTTGCAACGGCGCCCGTAGGACACCGTTGAGCCTGAAAGCACCCACGTCAGCTTCGTGTGCATCAACGCAATCAAGACAGACAGTACAGTTTCTTAAAAACCCTCCAAAATTACCAAAAGAGCTTCAGAGTATTGTAAGACGTGACGCAAACGCGTACCGTGATAAACTACAAGAGGAGCTGCGGCATACCTCAAAGTACGGTGAAGCAGTAGCACCTCCACTTAATGGCATGTACGCATACATCGAAAATTGCAGCGCAGTATACCCTATTGTATGCGGAAATACTGTTGAGACATCGCAGACAATAGAGAATATGACAGACTATTTAAGAAAATTGATAAGTAGAGTTCACTATGATACTCTGAAAGCTTGGAAAATTTAATAGAAACATTAACTGATTCAATGTATATATCTGATGCAATATGTCTACGAGAATGCAAATTAAATAACTTCTTGTTGGTGTAGATGTTTCTCTCACCAGCCGCTGGACAATTCTTATTTAACGAAGGCTATTCCGCTATCGCTCCCCTGTATAAAATTTTTGCCCGGAGAGACCAAGCCTCCCGGGAGGAACTAGAACCGTTTATTTCGTTCATGGACGAAATGAAATACAATATCGAAGGAGATGCAGTCTTTGGATACCGGCCCCACCAACTCACCACCACGCACCCCATGGCGATTTTGGGAACCAAAATTACGGTTACCACCTCCTCCCTCCAATCCTTCTGTAACGCGACGACCCCTGAGCAATGGATCGCCCCGTTCAATCAATTGAACCAGCATTTTCGAGTGGATGGACCCGTGATTAACCTGTTCTGTCTCACGGGCACCCCAATTACGCAAAGCATGTATGCCGAACACCCGCTTTCCTTAATTTTAACGGTTCTCTTTTGGGCAGACTGGGTCGGTAGAGGAACCCATAGACCCTGCCCCTGGGTGCCTAATCCCGCTCTGCGAAGGACTGAGATGGGAAGCTGAAGGGTTACAACGCCAACGCCTGTTCCTTCAAACCAAACGGCGGAACACTATTTGAAGAAAAAAATAAAATTTGTAGCTCTAAACCCTACATTAACACGGGGGTCGAATCTGGGGGGGTCCTGTACCAATATTTTGACTGCCCTTGTACCTGAACCGAACGTGAGTAAAAACTAAAATAATGGTGGTAAAACATCTCTGAAAACATGTTACCCACAGGAACTTAAAACTAATGTTTCCATTTTCACTCACATTTTGCAGTGGTGTTGCTTCTTGCTGGACAATTTGTCTTTATGCTGTGCCTGTTATATATGCTATATTGCCATTGTGTGAGTGTGTGACGTCAAGTGGAGCCTGGCTTGGGTTTATATAGCTTTCGTTCGCATATATACATGCTCCTTTGTAAGTTGCTACACTACATGCTACATGCTCCTCTGCTGCTCGGTAACAGCTTGGTAAAAAAAGTTGCTGCTTGGTACCAGCAAGATATTTGCTATATGCTGTTATATTTCGCTATATGCCCGCATTTGGCACGGCGGCATTGATTGTTTTTCTTTCTCTGTCTAGGGTCTCGGCTTGTTTCTTGCGTTGCTAAGGCATTAGGGCAGTACCAGTACGTTACGATTGTCTGGTACGATTGTTACGATTAGCCGATATTTTCAAGAAGAGGTAGGAGTTGGTATTGGCAAGTATGACATGATTCAGATGCATATACAACATTTGAATAATCTCGCAACTAGAGATGCTGTGGAAATTTCTGGCTTTTTAGCCAGTGCAACCTGTGACGGTCAACCATGTATGAATTTGGAAACTTTTGAAAGTTCTAACACAATTTCGTGAAAGGACTGTCAGCTACAAGCAGCAACAAGACCATGGCCAAAACTGTCAACATATAGGCAACGATTAGTAGCGACGCTGGTTACCCAAATAAAATCATATTTTCCCGAGCAGTCACACATACAAGATCTCAATATGTTAGTGCCATCGGCACTTCCCAGTGCAGTTTCGGAAGCAGGATTTTACGGTAACGCTGAAATAGCCAGAATTGCCCCCATATTCAAGCTGTATGTTACGGAATCTATTCGTGAATGGGGAGTTCTTCTGGAGGGCCTGATACAACAGCAACAGTTTGTTACTCTCAAGAACGCCGATCCTGTCGTATTTTGGTCGCAAATGTTGGCGAATCCTTACATACCCTTTGGGGATAACATTAGACGATTAATCAGAGGCTCTCTAATACTACCAGTTGGCAGTGCAGATGCTGAGAGAGGTTTTAGCATTTTAAAACATGCTAAATATGACAGACGCAGCCGTCTGGGTCCAGTTAGCACAGATGCTATTATACGCTTACGAGTGAATGGACCAGCGGTGTCTAACTTTAATGCTGTCAGATATGCGAAACTCTGGAAGAAAAATCATCGTTTAGTTGATGATCCTCAAGTTGTACGGAGCAAAGACAACGTGCTTGATGCACGAGACAAGAAATTTGTTGAAAAAGTATCGTACGTGATGGCAGAGCATGACCTACCGCGAAAAAAACTAATGAAAAAATCCAATATACTTTAAGCAGCTGATTTTATCAGACTGTCAAAATACGTGTGTACAGACGTGACTGTTTTTTCCGTGCATGTAACAAAAAAAGCAACATAATGTAGATGTAGTCTGAAAAAAATAAAAAAAGTAATATAATTAGGATTGCAGTCAGAAAAATAAAAAGTATATAACGTATGTCTTGTGTTGTTATATTTTCTATTCCACTACCTTTATTCGCTTGACGGATACACTAAAAAATTACTATTGCCATTGTATCATTGTCTACGATTACGATTTCTCATGTGTGATTCTTGTACCTTCGTCCTTGCACCATGGTTTCTCCACCACGGCCCTTGTACCACATTTATCAAGATGGCTTACCCTTGTCTCGTGGACAAAGTGTTCGGGTCCTTCTACCTGGCCCCTGTACCAGACTTCTCAAGTTCACATATTAACACTAACGCTTAAACTTAGTGTTTACACTTAGTGTTAGCGCTTATAAGCGCTAAGTGTTATTCACAAACTTAAACTTCTAACATAAAAACATAGTTAAGCGCTAACACTAACACTAACGCTTAGCGTTAGTATGTGAATAACACTTAGTATGTGAATACGGGCCAAGATGTCTTACGCTTGTGCCGTGGTCAAACTCAAAACTTGTTTTGCCCTTGCACTATAGCTAAGCTTTTTATTGCCTTTGTCCTTATATATAAAGGGTCAGAATTTTTACTGACATTGTACCATGATTACAATTGTTCCTGCCTTTGGCCTTAAACCTTGGCAAAAAACTTCCATCCCTTGTACCTTAGCTCGAAAATTTCTTACCCTTGTACCGAATTTCGCTTGCCCCTGTACCAAAATCAAAAATCTGGGGGGGGTCCCGGACCCCCCCATACCCCCCCGTGTTAAACTGTGCTCTAAACCACCTGTTGTATGAACTGTAGTTTAGTTTTGAACTGGCGAAGGCTTTTAGGAGTCTATGTTACATCTAAAAGCCTGCGCCATCGTTTGCGGTGAGCATATAATGTGTGTACTGCTTTCGTATAATTGTTTGCTTTTGGTTTGCTTTTGGTGTAGTCCAGTAAAGACTAGTACCACGGAACTAGTAAATGTGTCACTTAATTCGTCAGGCAGCAGGGTCGCTAGGAATAATTAACCTGTGGTACGTCCCGCACCACTCCCACCTAAGGGAACTCTAATGTTGGCTGGAAAAAAATGAATGATATACCAAAAAAGACAAACACAATTAGTAAAGATGTCTAAAAAATGAAACGAAATGAACTTGAACTAATGAACTAAATAAAGTAACGTCAGGAACAACCTAAAAAGAAATACAAGTTACAACACAATAGTAACAACCTGAAAAGAAATGCAAGTCATAATAGAACAATATTAGGCTGCAATATATCGGACAACCCAATACATTGCAGCCTGCCCTATCTGGCAGCCGGCTAGCTGCTAACAAGCATCCCACTACACCTACACCTACGAGACTGAGCTAAAAGCTAAAGGCACCCACTAATACCGCGCTTAGGTAAATCAAAACAAAATGTTCAACTCAGAACAACTAGAAATTTTGAATGTTGCAATCTACAACATACCCTCCAACACACTCTATCTTAAAAAAATAAAACTAGTACGAAGCCGCTCTTCCGACAACCCAAAACAAAGTATCGTAATTCAAAACACCATTGACGCCTGGGTCAGGCGTGTGTGGCGGGGGAGAGATGAAACCGGCGAAAAATAATAAAGATATTAAAATTTAAAGTACAGCTAAAACTTCAGACACAACATAATACACACATACAACACTTACTACACCTCAGTCATACTACAGTAAGACGATCAAAACATACGTAAACTAAGACAGGCAAGTTAACTTAACAAGAACAAATTAACACCATTTAATACCGTAAGCCTGGTTAGCTAAAGAAACAAGTATCGCAACCCGGATCCAAAACTAGTCCCTGTGAAGCTTAAAATAACTTCGGTCGGAATCAGAAAACCTAGCAAAAGCACCAATTCGGAGAATTCAGTAACTAGAGCTAATGTCATTGGATAAACACAATTCCACGTGACAAACACGACACCATGATTGGCTAATAAAACCTGTATAAACGCGGGAACTTTCAGACTAAGGAGGAGAGTGTCAAGACCTGCTGCCCCTTGTTGTTTTGTACGTCCGTGCAGACCGCGCGCCCCCAACCTTAACTGCTGTGCCTTAGCAAATAAACCGGAGTAAGTCATCGTGTCGTGTACTCTTAGTGGTGCATTGACGCAACAGGTTTCGTAGGAACCAGGTTAGGCAGGTAGGTAAGGCAAAGACACTAGGTCAGACACCAATAGCACCCTGTAACACGTCAGCACATACGACTCTTTACAACGCAATGCTTAAAACCGAACCTGGCCGACGCCCGCCTTGCTACAAGGCTGGCCGCATGTGACGGGGTTCAAACGAGTAGATGATCCACATTTAATATGCACTACACATAGGGCACGCCACACTCAGCAGTTGCAAAGCGTCCGTTTACTCGAAATTTTTGTTAACACTGACGAAGCTGATTTTAACATGATTCGATAGTCTAGCGTCATATCTCAACCTCTATGATCCAGTTTTTTAAATTTTCGCCCATGGCCTGAGCTTTGACGCCAAATGTAAAATCAATCAAATTTGGCGGGCCCTAAAAACGTCTATTTTTTCACCTTTCGCTCTCGATTTTAAAATTTAAAATACATATCAAAAATCCGGATCATACGATTTAGCGCTTACATGTGGCCTACTACTATGCCAAGTTTCAGCCTGATTGGCTTGATGTGGTTTAGGTTAGAACTGTCCAAGTAAGGGCTACTTTTAGGCTTTTGTACGCACATTTGCCTATGTAAATACTTTGACAAACGCACTAAACCAAAAGTGCACCTTCAAGCATAATTGTTCTTATCTGAGGTTGGGGTGCCTTGGGGGAGTAACATACGTGAAAATAAGCAAAATTGGAGAAATTTGATTTTTGACCTGGGTAGCCCCCCCCTATAAGCTGCTTAGGAACAAATATGAATCAAAAGCAGCTTAGGGACAGGGAAAAGGACAGCAGAAAAGTATGAATCAAACCCGCATAGTGACAAGGACGTTTCTTAGGGACAAGGACACTCCTTAAGAACGAGTATGAACCGGGCTTTAGAAATTTATTTAACTTTCACTCAGTGTTTCTTTTCACATCTTCAGCATTTCTTTGGTAAACACCGATAAAGCTATAATTTTGAATGGAATTTGCAGATTGATCGCCTGAAAGATAGTCTAGACGGTTCGCGTGAGCGATGCGAAACACTGCAGGAGAAGTTAGCAGTGGAACAAAGTCGTGTGGCTGACCTAGAGGACAATTTTAAGGAACAGATGGAGAAGAAGGACAAGGAATTGGCCACGCTGCAACGAAAACTGACCAAACTACAGGACTTGGATGACTACTGCAATAGTCTACATGAAGTGAGCACGTGATCTAGACTGTTGGAATAAGGACTGTCTTCAATGAGATTAGCGCTGTTATGTTATATGTTTTCTGTTCAGTATATTGAATATTAATGTATTGGGTATGATTTTGAGATTTTTGTTTGCAGTGATAGGGAATGCATTGCGTCTAAGGTCTAATTATGCCTCTATAATTTTATTTTTTTAAGGTTGTAACTTGCAGGAGGAATAAAAAAATACATACATTCATTTAAAAATAAGGGAGCGTTGGGAAAAAAGTTTTTGTAGATACTTGAAGAAGCTACTGTTTTCTTTAGCAGCGTCTCAAGCTTGGAAAACGTTCAGCTATAATTGTACCAATTGCGTGTGTAAAGCACTTTGTGTCATGTGTTGCAGGAAAATGCCCAGCTGAACAAAGCCGCGGAGAATTCGGCGAAAGAAATTTACCGGCTACAGGAAAGTGTTCAAGAGCTGGAAGTCAGACTGGAAGGCGAGAAGACCCGACTGCAACAGAGGACTGAGGCTTTCGAACAGGAAGTGAGTTTTTATAATTGGACGTTAAAGAGTGTTGGATTGATTTGAAATTTCGCGTTGTTTTTCTGACTGGGTTTTTGACCATAGTGTTGTGAATAAATTAATCTTTTTGAAACTTTTATTTTTTTAATTAATTTTGCAGAATACTATCGATTAGCGATATTATAGTAGTTATTGTAACTAGATTTCTGCACATAGCAGCGTGCCGTCTACTATACTGTCTACGTCTACGCTATACTGCTCAGTGCACAGCCAGACTTGGAATCAATTTACAAGTCACTTTATAATAACACTGGTAATTGTGGTAAAAGTAATTGATACGCTTGTGTGAAACCCTCGTGCAGGTGCACTCGTGGGCTTTGCGCACTCGTGGTCCTGCAATCCGAGTTTTATAGCCTATACTTAGTTATTTTTGCTTCTTAAAATTACAATATTTATTTATTGAAATTGACTCTGTCACGACGATGACTACACTTTAAATTAGTTTTTAAGACCTCATGGTTTTCCTTTTCAGGAAAAGTTTAGCTATACGTTTTATACTTACTGCTTATACGCAAACTTTGCTTCTCGGTGAGCACACATGTATGAGGGGGGACCGCCCCAAAATCGAGGGACCGGGGCGAGGGTCCCCAAAATCAGGCAAATTGCACTTTTTGAAAAAATTTCGCAAAATTTAGGGTATTTTTGGTCGATCAGGGGGGAGGGTCCCCAAAATTTTGACCCCGTTTATGTATATCTGTGAGGATTTTTTATTAAACTTATATAAAATGACATTGAAACTGATAAAATAGATGACGTGTAAAAAGTTTTCTTTAAATTTCAGAGGGACGACATTGAAACTGATAAAATAGATGGCGTGTAAAAAGTTTTCTTTAAATTTCAGAGGGACGACATTGAAACTGATAAAACAGATGACGTGTAAAAAGTTTTCTTTAAATTTCAGAGGGACGACATTGAAACTGATAAAACAGATGACGTGTAAAAAGTTTTCTTTAAATTTCAGAGGGACGACATTGAAACTGATAAAACAGATGACGTGTAAAAAGTTTTCTTTAAATTTCAGAGGGACGTTTTGCTCGGAGATATAGTGGATTGGAAATCCAAGTATGAAGACCAGCTAGCCACGAACAGAACTCTGACTAGTGAAAACACAGCTGTGGAAGCCAACTGCGAGAAACTGCGACAGGAGCTAGCCGAGTTGACTGCGGTAAAGTTGTGCGATTCGGTGAGAATGACGTCACTGACATAAGGTTGAGGTCTTGAATAAGATCTGTCCTGATCCTCAATAATAATGGCAGCATGAAACTTAGCAGTTTTGTGTGTTAGCTTGTGCTATTCACCGCGGATCGGTATCTGTCTGTGGCTATTAGCTTAGTTGCCGGAATCAATCTAGCCTCTTTGTGGCAATATCAGTGTAAATTTTGACAATGGTTTGGTGTGTGGGGTGGGCAGAGTGGATCAGTATTTGAACTGCAGCCTCACGTTCATTACAAACTGCTGATTGTGTGAAATAAAATTGTGCCGCACTTCTGAATCTATGACCAAAACATGTTCACTGTTCAGCTTATATGATGATATTGTTCAGTAGTACAGCTGTAAAAACTTCTCTTTGCACCTGTTCACAGATTCGGATAAACGGGATTATTAGGTCGGCTTGAATGATTTGATCAATATTCATTAGTAGAAACTTTTTCCAATTTAGACACAGTTGCTTTTTTGATACTTGTTTATACCCGCATATTTTTTGAAAATGGCCGAAATTTGTTATGAAGTTGTTATTATGACTTATCATTGAGCACCCTCTTCGCTCTTTGTAGCTGTTACGGCTGCTACTAGCTTTGTAAGTAAATGTCCCATTATGATTACTTGTAATTTTTAGACGTCGGAAGCGAACCAGAAAACTGCTGAACTAGAAAATACCGATCTGAAATCTCAAATTGAAGCACTGAGTGCAGAAATCAAGTCGCTAGAGTTTCAGCTGTCAGAACAAAGTGCCCAAGCAACTCTGCAGCAAATGCAGAACGAACAACTGAATGGAAAACTGGAATCGGTTTCTGGCGAAAAGAACAGTCTTCAGGAGATGGTGCAGAAAATGAAGTCGGAATTGGAGTCAGAAAAAGAGCAGAAACAGCAGAGGCAGCTGGACCTAGAAACGACTCGGGCCGAGCTAGAAAAGAAATTGACTGAAGTGGAATCGGAGGCCAAACAGCAAGAAACTGATTTGCAGAAAAAGATAGATGAATTGCAGGTATGATAATTTTATATCAGCTTGGTAGTTGCAACTTGGAAGTGAGGTAGTGGATAAGACGTTGACGTCTATTTCCGTCAATTGGTAAAATGAAGTGGCTACAGTGATCATTTTTTGTGAGCCAGTAAAGAAAAACTGCTGTATTTTTTGAGTGGAATGGGCGCAACTATAAGCAGCAAAATTCACTCGTTAGAAATATTTTTTCTTGCTTCAACTTTTTTACACGTCGAAAGGCTTATTCATTCTGGTTAGGTTTTCCTAAAATACGCGTCACCGGTGGTTTTTTAATTTCAGAGATCCCTCGAAACAGAAGAGTCCAGCCGAGCCGCTTTGTCCAGTAAATTTGACGAGCAAAGTCGTGAGGTGCAGGAGGCCCAAGATTTCATCGAGGAACAGAGTGCGGAAATACAGGATTTGAAGAAAGAAATTGTGGTAAGAGCGAAACTTATGTAGCCAGCTACACGTACTACCTCTTGCTAAAGTATTAAACAATTGCTAGGTAATTCTTTTCTCATTTTGTTTTCTCATAATAATTGTTCTCTCAAATTAGTTTAAGGTGCTTAGCCGGCCTGTCTCAGTTTATTTAAGTAAATTAAAAATTAAAAAATCGCCAGTAGGCCACAACGGGTTGCCGACCGGTAAGGGACCCTCTATTCTAGGCAGAAGACCCTCTATTCTACGCAGAGGACACTCTATTCTAGGCAGACGACCCTCTATTCTAGGTAGAGGACCCTCTATTCTAAGCAGAGGACCCTCTATTCTAGGTAGAGGACCCTCTATTTCTAGCAGAAAACCCTCTAAAGGCAGAGAACCTAGTGTTCGAAGCAGAAAATCATCCATTCTCGGTAAAGAACCCTGTACTAAGCGGAAGACCCTCTATTCTAGGCGGATAACCCTCTATTCTAGTCAGAGGACCCTCTATTCTAGTCAGAGGACTCTCCATTCTAGGCAGAGGACCGTCCATTATAGGCAAAAGATCGTCTATTTTCGGTAAAAAACCTGATATTTATGTTCAGGGACCCAAACTACCCACAAAAACCCCAAAATTTCAATTTCGAAAATTTGAACCCTTAGAAGGGGGTACCCTGAGTGGGTCCTAGGGGGTCCAGGAAGATCCTAGGCAAAAACGAACCTTGGATTCGTGTTCAGGGGCTCAAATTACCCTTAAAAACATAAAAATCTCAATTTCGAAAATTTGACCCCTGAGGACCCCCTACGGGGGGTACCCTGGGGGGTCATAGGGAGGTCCAGAGGACTCCGAGACAAAAATGAACCTCAGATTCGTGTTCAGGGGCCCAAACTAGCCCTAAAAACACCAAAATCTCAATTTCGGAAATTTGACCCCTGAGGACCCCCTAAGGGGGGTACCCTGGGGGGGTCATAGGGGGCTCCAGGGGGGTCCTCGGTAAAAAATAACCCCAGATTCGTCTTCAGGGGCTCAAACTACCCCTATAAACAAGTTTTTTGTCCAAATCCATGACCAAAAATTTTCCAAGTTCACAAGGGTCCCCCCTTGGTGTTTTAACGGTACCGAAAACAGTTTTCGGGGTCACGTGACCCGGCCCCCCGTGGGGTCAGGGGGTCACCAAGGTCAGGTGCACAACTACTCATAGGGGGGGTCCCTCCACCAAAGTTTGGGACCAATCCCTCCAGTAACTCCCGAGAAAAACCGGTTACAAACTTTTGGACCACAGGAAAAAAAAAACAAAAAAAAAACAGGAATATGAATACAATGGGTTACACCCCTGCTTCGCGGGGGGTCGGCAACCCAATAAAACTAAATAAAATTTTAGGTTATAATTAATTATAAATAATAGTTAATTATTAATCTAAGTATTCGTATTGATTATAATGGTAGTTCGTGACTATTTCAGTAGCTATTTCAACAAGTAGACTGAATTCATGACAAGTTTTGTGTTGTAGAAATTGGAAAGTCTGGCAATGGCCGCCCAAGACTCGTTCAAGACAACGAATGAGGAACTAATGCAGCAGGTTCAGGACATTGTGGAACGGGAGGAGCGAGAGAAGGAACAGCTGAAACGCGATTGCCAGGAGTTTGAGGTAAGGAAGGAGGTATTGTCATTAAGACTTAAGGTGGCGCTCTGAGTAACCGACTTTGGGCGATAAAATTTTTCAGTCAAGTTTTCGTTGGTTAACTTAAGAAGAAAAGTTGTTTAAATTCAAACTAGCTTTCATTTGATGTATATAGCGTCAAATTTTGATTGACTTGAACTTGAAATTTCAATCAATTTTTCAATGGAAAAAAATCTTTAAATCGATATACCAAAAAATTCTATATGGCTTTTGGTACTTTTTAAAACAGTTTTGTATAGCGAATTGCTAGGTGCAACTTTTTACAAAGTCGTATGTGTATGCAAACCTTTCAAAAAAATTTTCTAAAATACGTTGACCAATATTGACAAAAAACACTATTTTTCAAGCGAATGTATTTTTCAAACTTGAATTGTAATTATTATGATTTGCTTCAATACTATAGTCCTTTAAAAACGTCACTTTTGATAAAAATTAAAATAACTAAAAATTTACCGCCTCTAACTAAAATTCGGCAAAAATGGTGCCTCGGCAAGATAATTGTCTTTAATTTAAGCTATAGAGTGTTAAATTTGGTTGAGGCACCATTGAGCTACGTCATTTCAAAAATTTTCAAATTTTTCAAAATTTTAATTTTATGCAGTCGTAAAATTTGCTGAAATGGTCCGAGACTCATCAAACTTTGCAAAAATTCTCGCCTGGTGTTCTTCTTGATTGCACTTAAGCAAAAAAGTTCGTATCAGCAAGAAACAAAAAATTATAGCAATTTGATTTATTGGAAGTTACTCAGAGCGCCCTCTTAAGAATAAAACAAAACTGGAATAAATTGTAAAAAGAAAGAGGTAGTTTATTGAGCTGAGCGAAATAGAGGGCAAAAAACCAGTCTTGTTTTTTATCTTTAATATTTCAGAAGAAAGTGGCTCAGTTGACCGACGAACTGACCACAAGTCGAGCTGAGTTCAGCACTTTGAGTACGCGGGTGAAATTGCTGGAATCAAGCGAGGTCACTAGCCAGCAGGAATTCGACGATATTCTGTCCCAAAAAGAGGTAGGATTATCATCATGACAAGCCAACCCGGGATCTTGTGCATTCGTTCATAATTTACACTTTAATACAGAGATTTTTTAGGCTGCTAAATGTTTTTAAAACGCAACACATTGTGCGTTGCGTGCGTCTGTTTAAAATCTATACTTTTTCCGTAATTAAAAATGCATATAGATTTTTCATGCCCATTTCTACTGCCATTGCTGATTATTATAATAACGTTTGCCTTATCAATTATAAATTTGACTTTTTTTGAATTCATTGACTAATTTTTGAACTGTTTATGATATTTTCAGAGTATGATCTGCAGCTTACAGCAGGAGAGTTTGTTTAAGGATGCTGATATAAAAACGTTACGGGAATCCGTTCAGAGCTTAGAGCTGAATCTAATGCACGCCAAAAAGAAACAGGACAAAGTCTGTGATCTCAGGTACGGCAGTCTCGTGTTGTCTGGCTGACACCAATGTGCAGTATTTAACCTAACCAGATTAGTTTAATTGAATAATTCAAGTTATTATTTTAAGTGAGCTACGAAGTACCTATTGTTATAATTCAAAATTAACACTATTAACTAGCAAATTTAAGAATAAGTTATCTGTTCTTTATGTATTTATTTATTTCAAAAGAATTAAGTATTGAAAAATTTTGTAAAAGCGTAGTAAATTTAAATTCGGTGAATCGCACACTGACTGACGTATATCCGTCTGTTGGTTCAACTGCTTGTTAGTTAGAGCCAAGCCAAGAGTACATAATAGGAAGAGTATGACACTCTTCCTATTATGCCTTCTTATTATCCTATTATGTACTCTTGGCCAAGCATAGATCAGGGTATGGAGTTTTAATGGGCATGGTGAGACGATGGGTAATTCCCAGATCGGTATTTTAGCCCGGAAATTTTCAGCTGTTTTTTATGATCATTCCAATTTTGAAGTAAGTATGGACTGATGTGAGGACCAGCTTGAGTCTGCTTAAAAACAGGATACCCTTTATTTAATACAGCTATGCTTATTAATTTTACGGTGACACAGTGATGTCATTAAGGCAGAGCTTATTTTGGTCACTTGGGCTAAATAAATTTTAAACGTTAAAAGATCCTTGATATTTTCAGGCGCAAGAATATAACCCTGGAGAACGAAATCAAGGAATTACGCCAGCAAGTGCAGAAAGAGTCAGACATCGTGAACGAACTGCGACAGACTCTGTTTGAAGCTCAAGCGGCAGTGAAATCGCCGGTTGCTTTGACCGTTTTGAAAGATCCATTCTTCAGCAAAACTGAATCGGACACCAGATTGGCTGAACCGGCCACAACTGTGTCGTCGAATCCCAGCTATACGGATGAAGAAACGGCCAATAAGGACCCCACGGGTAAAACTTTGACTTTAGCACCTTCAAAAACTTTCTTTCCAGTTTAGTCTTTAGAACAGCTGCAGAAATGGGTTCACTTTGCCCAATTTTTTGCGAGTGTTAAAACCATATTTTATTAGCGTCAACATAAGGTCTGTCTGTAGTCTAATTATAGAGATAGAGAATTGTATTTTGCAGAAGCGTTCGGCCGGAGCGAAGGACGTCGTCTAAGCGGTGCGTCTACGTCCACGGGAACCAGTGTCTACTCAACCGTGTCTGCCAACTACATTCTCGGTATGCATGGGAGTAGGAGGGTGGTGTTGCAGTTTCATCTATTGGATGGTTGTCTAGCGACAGCTTTTGTATTGATTTTTCATTGTTAACAATATGCTCTTGCGGCACCGTTTTGCGGTTCTAGGTGTGGTGCTGGCTTACGCTGTTGCTTACATCATTTTAAACGGCATATTTTAGGGTAATTAATGCAGCTTTTTCTATCTAACTATATCTGCATGGTGAGCATTTTGCTGCCAAGTTTTGGGTGATTTTTGGCTGGAATATGAAGAATTGATTTTGTTACAACTTTTATTTTAAGCAGGCGTTCCATGTTAGCCATCGACATACTGTTCATGACCACGGAATGTAAAGACAAGGACGCCAATAAATCTATGCTTGAATACTGTACAGGGGCGGATCCAGGGGGGGGGGGCGGCGGCGGTGCGGGCGCCCCCCCCCCCCCACCCAAGTGAAACTTTACACAAGGGCCCCCCCTTTGGTTTTTGTGCTCGGCCAAAAAAATTTCCGATACGTCTCCAATTGACCAAATTTGGCCTAAAAATCAAAAAATTTCCCCATTTTTTTCTGGGGGCTGCCGCCCCCGCCCAGACCCCTGCAACTCATTTGCACACACACTCACATTTGCATGTCTACACCAGTATATTATGCTACATTTACTTGTGTAATACACTGACTGATGCGCCGTTACGATGTTTTGTTTTAACTTTTCTGTCGGAAAAAATTTCTGATACGTCTGCCAATTTTTTTCTGGGGCTGCCGCCCCCAGACCTCTGCAACTTTGTGGTTTAGTGATCTTGCGTTTGTAAGGCGTTTTATAAGTGTTAAAATTCCTAAAAAGTGTATTTTCACTTTTCAGTATTACACAAAATCAAAATGTCATGCCCTCCGCCCTCCCCCCCCCCCCCCCCGAATTTTTTCTGGGCCCGCCACTGTCGTTTTATCTGTCTTACCGTAGTAAAAATCACATTATATTTTTTATAAATTATAAATTATTTTTTTTTATTTTTTTTTTTTATTTTTTTTTTTTTTTTTTTTTTTTAATTTTTTTTTTTTTGTTTTTTTTTTTTGATTTTTGTTTATGTGTGTTTTGTAAATAAAAATATAAAAAAAATTAAAATCGTTTTAGGTGCAGCCCCCTCCTATGACGAGCCTGAGTGTATGCTGGAGTGCCCCCTGATCCCCGGGAAGGAGGGAGGTGCCCGTGAAAGCCTCATAATGCCGCCGAAGAAATCCCCTTCCAGTGATGCGTCTGTGTTTCGTCGTCCGTATTCCGTCTACGACACTACGCCGGTCAGTTTGGTGGCCGACTGAATCAATGACGATTTTGGGCTGTGGTCAGGCTTTTTTTCGGAACATTGCAACATCACACTAGTACATTGATCATTTTGACCATTAAATCAGTACTCACAGAATCAGAGTGAATATATTTTTGACCGCGTGCATTACTTATCGCACTGCGTGCACTCATTCATTACCTGGCATAGTGGCTTTTCACGCAACAGTGCGTAAATCATAGAGTGCACTCTACATCGTGCTTCATTGTGATTCATTAATTTATTAATGAATTTGTAAAAATGCATTCTAGGCCAGTCAAAGCTCAGACTTCAAACGACGGGGCCGATGCAACACATCGCTAAGCCTGGACGAGAGTTTCAGTAGTACTGGGGGCTCATTGGGTGCCCACGGAGGGCAGGACCCCTTCAGAGTTTATAGGTAAAGATCATTGTCAATCCTTTTTTGTGTGTAAACTATCAAACTGTTTCTGTAATTCAGCAGAGATGACCTGACCAGAGGTGAGGGTCAAATTTAACTCTTGTAAAACTAATTTGGAAAGTTTGTGATATAAATGATGATACGAGATTCAACAGCCGGTAACAGTTGTAATAACAGTAGTGTTGCTGCTGGTGGTAAAGTGCCACTTCTAAGCCTATAGCCTATGTTTAACATGGGTTTTTTATGCCATTAGGAACTCCTAAAAAGCATCTTCTAATCTTCCAAGACTTTGATCCCTTCTTTACGACGCCAAGTGCCTTCCTTATCATACTTTTGAGCTTGACTCTATTTTGCCGTTTTGGCGCCCTCATGTGAAACCAGGTTTGATATTTTTTCCAAAAAAAATCGACGGTTAGACAACTGGACTATTTATTGCGAAAATCTGGGAAAATTCAGGATAATATCGAAATCAAAAGTGATATGTTTATTCCCATTAACAATTACTAAAGCTTCGCTGTAGTTTTTTTGAGTACGGGTATTTCGGAAAAACAGAATCGACTCCAGTGCACCTAAACTATCAAATTAAGTAAAAAAAACACAACATAATATGTTGTGAATAGGCTCCCGGCGACGTAAAATAGCTTAGAAGCGGCATGCTGTTTAAGGGGTTGAACTCGTTCCAAGTCTGAGTCTGGATCCACTAGTATAACCTAGGATCGTGACTGATAACGGTTTAAAAGTTTGCGAATATTTTTGCTGTTTCCTCAAACAACTTTCCGCATAACTAATTACCCTACTTTTGAGATATGAACTTTTCTTAACTTTTCAAAAGTTTGACATTCTTTTTGCTCGTTTGCTCATAGTTTGCCAAAATATGTATGTATTCTGTACTATTTGTAAAATTTTACTAAAAGTTTGGGAGCTATTTTAAAACTTCTTTAATTCTTATTACTTACGTTCTTTTTCTTGACTCATGTACTATATATACAGTTTGTATCACTATTTACTATTTAACTTATTTTGTGCTAGTCTGTTAGGTGTTAAATAGAAATAATTTCGGTAGTATTTAAAGAAAAAACAGTGTTCATTTTATATTTGAGCAGTGAAACGAGCGTGGACAGTCCGGCTATCTCAGTGCAGCGTTTGGAGGAGCTGGCGCGACGCAACAGTCTCTACCCGGCGCATATGCGGGAAACCTACTCCGTCGAGACGCAGTCCATTACTGACTTGCCTCTCCAGGACTTCAGAGAAGGCAGTCAGGGATTCAAGGCCCCGGAGTCGGTCGTTAAGAAAATGCAACGGAAATTGAGTTAGTGCTATAAGGCATTGCAGTTTATTTAGCATTTTAGTTTAGTATTTAGTATTTATGTTTTTAGTTTACTATATTATTTTATTATAGATCAGAATTATGTTTGTGAGGTTGAAATCTGGTACATACGTACAAGAAACAACAATTAGCAGTTAGTTAATAGATATGCTTGTTGATGCAATGGACTTTTGATGAAATAGACTATTATCAACGATTTTTTTTTAAAACGCCAAGTCACGCTCTTTGCCAGCAACGTCTGTTTATTCTACCGTATGACGAATGTGCAGTCTAAGCAAATTGTGGTGACCTTAACTAACAGACCACTTTCGACCATTAAAACTCCATTGACAGACTTGTCAATTGGTAGAGTTGTTTTATTCATCAGACATAGACACTGCCGATTCATTAATAATACGCCTCGTTGTTTCAGAAGAAAAAGAAGCCAAGAAAATAGAAAAGGAAAATGCTCGTCAGCAAAAGCGCAAGGTAACCTACAGAATAATATAACTTCGGTGGATTGATTCTACAAACAGCTGTTCTTGTTTGTTTATGCCGGTTATGAAATTATAACGTTTTTATAATATGGAATTCTGTTCTAACTATTTTACATGATCATGGCGTAGGCGATTGACTCAGCAAAACCAAGAGTGCATAATAGTGTCTCATTCTAATAGAAGAAGAGTATGACGATTGCGCTCGTCGAAATCGGCCTACTTGTTCAAGTTTTTCCAAACAAGTATACTGCCAATCAGAAGCTAGCTGGGACTTTGATTGGCCAGCGGCCTGTGCACATCGTATCATAGGCAGGCAGGAACGTGTCTCACTTTTCTACTATAAGAGTAGGATACATATTAATGTACGCTTGGTAAAACTAATCTATTCAGACCATGTCAACTTTCGTCAGCAAAAAGGTCGTCATATTCAACGAAATTTATAAGTTCAGAGAGTCTCATATCTTTTAGTGCTGAAAATGTTTGAAACAATGTCGTGTACATAGTGTTTGTGACCGGCCAGAACTTCGGCCAGCCGGCCGGCTGTGAACGGCCGGCCGGCCGGAGCGGCCGAATTTTTGGATAAAACCAGTCCAGAGTGTCATTTTGGCATAAACTTAGCTTGCCGGATTGTTATGCCGGCCTAATTTTGTCAGTCGGTTGAATCTGGTTGACCGGCCGGTGTTTTTAACCGACCGGCCGGCCGGCCGATTTTGACCGGCCGGCCGGCCGGCTGATGTTAGCCGGCCGGAAATTCCGTCCGGTCACAAACACTACGTGTACATGGAAATTCAATGATGGAATTTGGTTCTGTACCATTTTTCAATGTGATTTGTTTCAGGCAGTTCACTTCAGCAGCCCGCGCAATAAACTGAAAACACCCACTAAATTCGAAAGTCCTGCTTTTATGAAGAAATTTCGCAGAAAACCCGCTCAGGTAGGCTTTATAAGTAATATTATAAAAATTATGTCTATTTTAGTTAAAGAAACATCCGAAGATGCTAATTTAAAGCGTAGGCTTCTTTTGACTAAAGTTAGGCTTAGGCTTAAACGGTCTTTGAAAAAGACTTAGTTTTGTGTGCGTAGGCATAGGCTCAAAAGTTGGCTTGTGCGATCCGCTAGGCAGGAAGAAATTCACGGAAAAGATCCACTTTTTCTAGGGTATCAACAATTACGTGCCGCGTTTTATACGCCTTCTTCGAAATATATGCACTTTGGCCCACTTACTGTGTCACTAAAGGAAATACGCAAACCGTAACATGTTCATCACTCACTCACAAGACTTACTTGTTAAAATGTACACAGGTTAAGTGATGGGTCTGGTCGATATTCGATAGTCTGCGTTCAGGTTCTGATCAGACCCATGTGAGGCTATTCAGGTTCTACGTTTAAACTGTACTTGAACTTTTACTTGTACTTCTACTTGAACTGTAGTAGAATTTATGTTGCCACTCTCCACCAGTGTAAAAAGTATTAGTGTTTATTCCGTATTTGTTTAAGCCAATTGGTGCGAAAATTTCAAAGCCTTCTGAGTTTTTCTTCGTGGATTTCGACAAAGTTGGCTCTGGCAAAGACGGGAAAACAGAAAACACGGAGAACGAAGTCACCCCAAGACCTAAGCCTACCGATCCAAAGAAGCGCAGTATTTTAAGGGCATATAACAAATAATTTTGTAAATTTTGTTCACTTATTTGTGTGTTATATTTGTGTGTTGTGTGGGGTCCGTCTAATTGGATCATTAAGTGGCCTGTAGGCCTCATTTACTAATAAGGACTAGAGTCAAACAGACAGTTTTTATTTTGGGTCGGGGTAATAACGTCAGATACTTATTTCTCAGCATCAGTTAATAACCGTACTCAGGAAAACTCTTTCTGGCCTATTTATGTTGGCCACACTTTGGCGTCCCTATGTTGTGTTATACCAACTTCACATTAGAGTTTGCGCAACCACAACCCTCGCGAAGATTACACGTGCACATACACAGCCAATCAAATTGGTGCCCACCAGTTAACGTCTTTGCCATTCAGTTTGGCGGCTTTTGCGTTTAGTTTCGTATAATTTTTTTGTAATGAAATGTTCGGGCTAGAAGTCGTAGGTGAAACTGCAAGCTAATCGCTAAAAGAAAGGCCTTTGCGTGATCAGCTGCATTATGCATTGGGAATCCGCTACGATAGGATACAACAACATACAACAAGATAACAAGAACGATTCGTTCGTCTTTCTTTTATTTTTCGCTATTACGTAGCTGACGCCTAAGTCTTTCAGCTGATTAGTTGCAGACGTTACTATGGGCGACCGTTACTTTGCGCTGATTGGCTGTGCTTGCGGAAAAGTAAATACTGTTCAACTAGGTTTTGTACTTCTGTTTGTGCTCCTGCTATTTTTTCGTAGCGTGAACTGAACCCCTTGTGCTTGCTCTTACATTGGGTTCTGCTTCTGCAACGGTTATGAACTGTATGATTCGTGACTTGGTCAGTCATTGTTGAATGATATGCGAAATGTCTCTGCTATATTAATGTTTTCTGTGTGTGTACATATATATTGTCACTTTGTCAGGTGTATATTACATTCGATTGCTGGAACTTAAATTTACTGTTTTTTGTGCAATAGACTGGAAATTTTGGTAAATAATTTGTGAAAAACTTTTTTTTGCTTACCTGCTTGTTTCTTCTTATACAGCAAGAAATGTGTTTAACTGCTCCACTACAAACGGCTAAAGAAAGGTCCCTTCCAAAATATTAGGATTTTTTACAAAAAGTTTGCGCCACAGCTCTGAATCATACGATTACCTGTTGGGGCTGAAAGTTGGCAAGGTTCTTGACATGTTTAAAATCCCCATTCATGCACCCCACTTTTTTAATACCTAATCAATTTACTGAGAAAATAGCTTAAATTAAAAGCAAACGTACTGAAAATTTAACATTTCTTGTAATTAAAACCCTCTAAAAATGTCCACAGGTGAAATTTCGATAAAGTGAGAGACATGCCTGGGGATTTTGACCTTTACAGTAATATGCCAAAAATACGTGCTCAGGCTTAATTTGTAACTTGAGTTCTGTGGGCGCAAAGTTTACATAGAAATTACAAAAACCTCGAAAACGCAACTACCACCTTAAGTCAGAACCCCGTTTAAAAACCAAAGCCATAACTGGCGAAACGGTCGTGTCAATTTTATATAGGTTTCTGTGCCTGTGTTCTTCGTTAAAGTACGCAATTGGCGTACGAAAGTCTTACTGATGTATTATTGCTTTTTTTATGTTTTAATTTTGATGCACTGGTTTGTAATAAATTTTCTATGTCTGTAAAATAAATTTATAATTGCTGGTTGGGAGTTACACTTTCAGTTGGATTCAATCTTGATTTTAATCTGGCAGGAATAGGTAGGGTTGGGAAATTTTTGCAAATTTTATGTGATCCGTATGATTTAATGAAAATTTTAATCATCGTATGACCGGCCGGAATTTTCGGCCGGCTGGCCCGATCGTCGCCGGCCGGCCGGTAAAAATTGGCCTGCCGGCCGGTTAAAAGAACCAGTAGGCCGGCCAAATCCGACCGATTGACAAAATTTAGGCCGACATAACAATCCGGCAGACTGATTTATCCAAACTGACACTCTGGATTTGGATGGATGGTTTTTTGTCTAAAAATGTGCCCGCTCCGGCAGCCCTGGCGGCTTTCACAGGCCGGCCGGCCGTATTTCTCTGTCGGCCCGGCCGGTGGCTTACGCGGCCAGTCACAAACACTATGGGTGGAATGCATTAGTTAAAACCAGTCTAAGGCGTTCTATTTCAGTAAAATACAACATCGTAACGAAAAATTCTACACGTATTAATTACATACGGTAGAATGTTCGCTTAGACTGCGTTTTAGCAAGACTGAGCTAAGACTACCTTTATGCATTCCACCCTATTTGTACAGAAATTTTAATTACAGACTCGTCTATTTTTAAATTAATATGAATGATGACCTTTTAAATTTCGATTCTTAGTAGATACGTTCATTGGGACAGTATATAGTACGAACTGTCGGTTGACAATTAATTGACCATCTAAGAAAACGAAAGAAGGGTTCTTTGAGGTTCTGGTTTGGTTAGTTGCGTCTATTGTGTCATAAACGACATGCAGACTTTCAATCAGAGACGCTGGCACAAGTAAGTACTAACTACTAATCAGCTGAGGTTCAGAGCGTTATCGGTCACAATTTCGTCTGGGCCCGATGTATCGAAACAAAATGTTCGTCGTTGAAAATTTTGGATTGATCGAAACGTTTTCGACGACGAACACAAGACTAAATTATAGGACAAATGTTCGTCTTCGTCGTTGAAAAACAAATGTTCGTCGTTGACAAAAAAAATGTTCGTCGTTGAAAAATCAAATGTTCGTCGTTGAAAATGTTCGGCTTTGAAAAACAAATGTTCGTCGTTTAAAAACAATTGTTTGTCTTTGAAAAAATTTTCAACGACGAGCTTTAGTCGTTTAGACCATGAAGACGTTCCGAAAGACCAAAGCTCGTCGTTGAAAAATGTTTCAACGAACATTTTCAACAACGAACATTTGTCCTATAGTTTAGTGTTATGTTCGTCGTTGAAAATGTTTCGATCAATCCGAAAATTTTCAACGACGAACATTTTCAACGATGAACATTTTCAACGACGAACATTTTGTTTCGATAAATCGGGTCCTGACTCCTGGCAGACGAAAACGATTAGGCAAATACGTGTATATTGTAGTTTGTTGCTTATGGCTACTTAAGTAATTAACTTCAGTATCTCTATCTCCGGGTCCCTCGAGCAGTCGTCTACCAGGACTAGGAAGGATTAAAATAAGCTTTAGTGTTTGTGACCGATCGGAAGAGTAGGTATCGGGCACACGTACACACTCCCACCGACCGACAACTGGATATCAGGTCGACTTGTCAGAGCTAAGAAAAGTAGACTTCCGATAATTGACTGATATAGTAGGCTGCATCCACAGGTTTGGAACCATCATCCTTTTTCAGTACAACGTTTGGATCTACAGGCGTGGTGGCCGGTCTGGCGTTCACTTGGCCAAATTTTTCGAGGAGTTTCTCGAGATATTTTTTCTGTGTTACTCGTAGTGATCCGTCAGCTGCCTGCTCAAATTGAATTCCGAGAACATAATGAAGCGGGCCCAGATCATTCATCTTGAAGCCTGCGGCGAGAAGCTGTTTAAGGGCATCCATGCTTCCTGCGTTTCTGTCATCAGGATGAGATCATCAACATAAACCGTCATCATGATAAAAGGAGAAAAGCAGAAAAACACAGACGAATCCGACTTCATCTGAAGTCAATGAAGTTTTTTCTTTTCAGAAACTCCACCAATTTTTGGTTCCAACCTCGCCGAGCCTGGCGTAAACCATATATACAAGCTTCTACGTAAGCGGCAACGAGTTGTTCTTCACCTACCTCTTTTCTAGATAACCAGGCGGCTGTTTCATATAAATTTTTTCTGTCAGATCACCATTTAGGTAAGCGGTTGTTAGATCCATCTGATGAATTTTTATCTTACGTTGGGTCGGCTAAAGCAAGTAGTGCTCGCAAAGACGTTCCTTTGACCACTGGGGCAAACGTCTCGGTGAAATCCACTCCGTATTTTTGAGAGAAGTTTTTAGCGACAAGTCTGGCCTTGTACTTGTCGATCGTCTCGTCAGCCTTTCTTTTTATGCTAAAAACCCACTTGAATCCAATGGCTTGGCGTCCCTTAGGCAATTCCATCAATTCCCATTGATTCCGCGCTTCCTAAGAACTTTGTGACGGTGCTTCAGACTTGTCTTTTGACGATGTCTGGTTTTCATCTTGTATAATCTCATTCCACCGCTCGGCAACCCCGTTTTGCACAGGACAGTAAGGAACAGTTTTTTGATGCCGAATTTCTTGTTCAGCACGGTACTGTTCGAATTCATCGGAACAATAGTCACCACCATTATCAGTTCGTAATATTTACATTCTTTTGCGGGATTTGATTTCCGTTTGAGCTTGGTACTGCTTGAATGCTTGTATGACGTCCGACTTGTTTCAGAGGAAAAATATTGTACAATATCTTGAATAGTCGTCTATGAACGTGGCAAAGTATCTTTTTCCGCCGACCATTTGAGTGGGCATTGGTCCACATACATCGCTATGGACCAAATCAAGCGGCTTTGCTGACTGGCCTTGGCTTAGCTTTGGATAAGGTTTTTTTTAGCTTTCCCTGAATGCATGCTTCACATGATGTGCTCAGGTCACTTTTAGTGTGGCTTAGTTTTATTCCGCGGGGATGTTTGCCTGTGACCAAGAGCTGTACACGTCGTGACGAACAGTAGCCCAGACGATAATGCCATAACATAATTTCACTGTACGTTGCCGTGTTGCACAGTCCGTTTTTGGTTGGGACCTCACAGTGCAACACGCAAGTCTTATTTTCCCAGGTACCTAAGACGAGGCACTTTCCCGAAGGACTATTAATTGTGACACCATTTTTATCAAACTTTATTATGGTTCCATGCTCATTTGCAAATCTTACTGAAAAGCATAGATGCACATATAGAGGCGTAGGGGGGCATCCACACCCTCCCCCCTGAGGGGGGTCGGCACCCCCCCTCAGACATCCGGCACCCCCCCCCTCAACCCCCACCCTCCCTCTGATGGCCAAGAAATTACCCCAAAAATGCGTAAAAAATTGACTAATTGCAAAAAAATTTCGCTTGAGGCCAAAAAAGTACCCAAAAAATGAGTTCAGAAAAATGCTGAAAAATTTTCGCCGAAAAATGGCCAAAATTAGAGACCACCCCCCCCCTTCCGTCAGGGGTCGGGCACCCCCCTCGCCGATTCCCCCCGTGCATCTCTGCTGAAAAGAAGTTGCAGGTTAGGTCTGGTACGCACAAAACTTCTTGAAACCGTAGAATATTGTTCTTGCCACCCACTTTACACATTAGTTTCATCTTTCCAGCGCCTTCTGCCAAGCATACATGGCCACCTCCAAGTGTTACGCGCTGTGGCTGCTTAAACAGCACGTAATCATAAAGCAGATGTTTGTCCCGGACAATATGCGCCGTTGCTCCAGAGTCCACGATGAATTGGGACTTTTCCACTTTGGCACCATATAATGCCGTGACGAGCCCAATCTCTATTTCATCTTGTTCCTCTGTATCAGCTTGCTTGACTTGCTTGTTCCTTTGACTAGTTGGGCAGTCACGGGCGAGATGTCTTGTGTCCCCATAGGCATAACAGGACCAGGAGCCATCTCTTGTGCTCCAGCGGGACGTTCCGCGTCCTCGGCGATAATCATTCCTTCCGCGACTTTTCCCGCGACTGGCTGCGTGACCACGACCGCGATACCCTGTATGACTTTTTTCCCCCAAGGATAAGACAGAGTTTCAGCTACGTAGATTTTGTCGCACCCTACGATCTTCTTCACTTCGAAGAGCTTCTTCAAGCTCATTAAGGCTCACATCACCTTTCGTTAGGTAGGTTTGTCGCATAAGCTGAATGCTAGGGTCGGGATGCTCCTCAAGCCCATGCAATAAAATTCCAACTTGCAAGTCGTTCCCCAAACTGACTTGAATATTGGCAAGTCGCTGAACTATAACTTCATACTCGCTGAAATACTGGACGACGGTCTTGCTTGTAGTGATTTTTATGTTTAACAGTCTGTCCATCAGCTGTCTGCTGTAGCTTGTTTGACAGGGAAGGGCGATCAAAGTTCTGCACAAGGGCTTCCCATTTCTTTTTCGGGGTATCCAGGCAATCTTTTATAATCACATGCAATACAGTGTCCTCGACAGTTTGATTCAGAAAGTTTCTGACTCTAGCGGCCCTTACATACATTGTAGCGCTCGACCTCTTGCACGCATGTTCCCGACGCTGTGCCGCAGTGGCGTCTTCAGCCAAAATCTCCGGAGTTGCCGGCTCAGGCTCTGTCCCATCAATTAATTTACAGAGTTTCATGGGCCTCCAAATATTCCTTCATGCATAGTTTCCAAATTGGCCAGTTTGAGTTTCCAGCTAACTTTTTAAATCCGGGAAGCTTGTCATCTTTTGCAGCCATCTTGGATTTCTAATCCTTTGTCCCGACACAATCGCAGTGGATTAACTTTTTACTGCCACATCAAGTGCATCAGCAGATAGTAATGGCTACAATAACTACTAGTTTAGCAGGCTTAAATCTCAACAACAAACACTAATTGTACGGAAATTTTAATTTCAGACTCGTCTATTTTTAAATTCCATACTATGAATGATGACCTTTTAAATTTCGATTCTTACTTAGTATACTAACTGTCGGGTGACAACTGACAATTGACCATCTAAGAAAACGACAGAAGGGTTCTTTGAGGTTCTGGTTAGTTGCGTCTATTATGTCATAAACGACATTCAGACTTTCAGTCAGAAACGCTGGAACAAGTACTAATCACTAATCAGCTGAGGTAGTGGTTCAGAGCGTTATCGGTCACAATGGAAAAAATGTTCGTCGTTGAAATTGTTCGTCGTTGAAAATTTTGGATTGATCGAAACGTTTTCAACGACGAACATAACACTAAATTATAGGACAATGATAAATGTTCGTCGTTGAAAAACAAATGTTCGTCGTTGAAAAATCAAATGTTCGTCGTTGAAAATGTTCGTCTTTGAAAAACAAATGTTCGTCGTTAAAAAAACAATGTTCGTCGCTGAAAAAAATTTCAACGGCGAACATTTGAACAGAGCTCGAGACATCCGTTAAAATGTTCGCCGTTAAAAATTATTTCAACGACGAGCTTTGGTCGTTTAGACCATAAAGATGTTCCAAAAAACCAAGCATCAAGAGTGCATAATAAGAAAAATATGCCACTCTTCTGCACCCCAGCTTGGCCGCCGCGGACATGCTGCGACCATTATCTCCCCAAAAAGGCCACAACTGTGGGGGGGGTACCCCCCTACACGAATGAAGGCATAGCCCTCAACTGTGGGGGGGACCCCCCCACAAATCAGACCATAGGTCTCAAATGTGGGGGGGGACCCCCCCCCACAAATGAGGGTATACCCTCAAATGTGGGGGGGGACCCCCCCACGTTTGGTGCAACCTGTAAAATGCCCCGGAGACGCCCCGCCGCCACTTTTTGAGGTCAAATTTTGTTTCTAGGGGTATTTTGAGGTGCTGAACTCGAATCTGGGGCTCATTTTTGTCACCGCGGACCCAGTTGACCCCCACAGGCTACAGTACCAACTTGGGGTCATTTTTTCAAAAATCGAAATTTTTCATGTGTAAGTGTTATTTTGGCCCCTGAACACATCCGGAGTCCACTTCCGTTTAGGATCCTCTTGGACTCAAATATGTTAGGCGGCTTTCTTTTCCATACTACTATTCGCTACACCCTCTAGGCAGCAGATTTTTACCAGGCTTTGGTACAGATATGTGTGTAGTTACGTACAATTCTTACGGTAGAAAAATTTTTTAACAGTTTTTTTGGTGAAAAGCGCATTCTAAGGGTTTTTTGTGTTTCTGAATATTCTGATCGTTGGAAGTCCAAACAAGTAAATTTTTGTTTTTTTCTTTTATTCACCCAACAGTCCGAAATTATAAATTTACTGAACCGTTTTTCATAATTTTGGCACCACTTGATTTCTCTTGACATCATAACTTTAGGCCACAACGGGTTGCCGAGTTGTAAGTCGGACCCTCTATTCTAGCCAGAGGGCCCTCTATTCTAGGCGAAGGACCCTCTCTGAGTGAAGGACCCTCTATTCTAAACAGAGGACTCTCTTTTCTAGGCACAGGACCCTCCATTTTAACCAGTGGACCCTGCATTCTCAGCAAAAGATACTCCATCACTCCATCCTTGGCACACAACCCCTTACTGTAGCCGCTGTAGTAAAGTCCAACACGGTGCGAGGCAAAAATGGACCTAAAGTTTGTGCTCCGCGGATCATACTACACCTAACGCTGCCAAAATCTCAGTTTCAAAAATTTCACGCCTTAGGACCTCATAGAGGGGATACCCGGAGGGGGTCACAGGGGTCCCAGGAGCGTCCTAGGCAAAAGTAGACCTCAGATTTGTGTTCAGGGGCTCAAATGACCCCGAGAAACAGCAAAATGTCAATTTCGAAAATTTGACCCCTTTGGCCCCCTAAAACATGGTACCCTGGAGAAGGGGGCTTGGCGGGGTCCACGAGGGCTTTAGGCAAAAATGGACCCCGGATTCGTGTTCAGCACTTCAAAATACTCCCAGGAACGAAATGTTACCTTAAAAAGTGGCGGCGGGGCGTCTCCAGGGCATTTTTAGGTTGCACCAAACGTGGGGGGGTCCCCCCGCACATTTGAGGGTATACCCACATTTGTGGGGGGGGGTCCCCCCCACGTTTGAGACCTATGGTCTGATTTGTGGGGGGGTCCCCCCCACAGTTGAGGGCTATGCCTTCATTCGTGTAGGGGGGTACCCCCCCACAGTTGTGGCCTTTTTCGGGAGATAATGGTCGCAGCATGTCCGCGCTGCTAGGCCACAAACGTGGCCAGTGTCACACTCTTCTTATAATGTACTCTTGCAAGCATGCATGTATATGCTCAAAAAGTGCGAAGAAAATATTTGCGAAACTGACATAAGCTTGTTTATATATATATATATATATATATATATATATATATATATATATATATATATATATATATATATATATATATATATATATATATATATATATATATATATATATATATATATATATATATATATATATATATATATATATATAATTATAATTTTTATATAAAAATATAAAATTTTTTATATTGTTTATAAAAAATATAAAAATGTTTTTAATGTGGGTCCCAGCTGGAAAGGTCTAATTTTTGAAAAAGTGAAACGTGTGGGCAAACCTCACATTTTTGCGTAGCGAAATCAACTACTTTTTTGAATCTGGGTCCCAGATGCTGATTGCGATCGAGTTGAAAATTTGCACAATAAAATAAAAAAATATGAATGAAGACGTGATAGGTTTTCGATTTTCTAATTTTAGCTCGTCCCACTTTTTGTAGACGCTCAACCACAATTGATTTTTTAATAATCAAATTTTTGAAAAATCAAAAATAAGAATGAAAAGTCGGAGACCTTGCTCGTCTAGATTTTTGGAATATTTTTCGATTAATACCACGATGGTCAAAATTAGTTGATGTTTCGCTGAGCTAGGTTAAAAACAAAATGAGTGTGAATAGGAAATTCAACATGGTCATAAAATTTGACACATTCGCATTAAAGTGCTGAAAAGTATTGTTAATACGACTTTTTGAAGTCTCTTTGATGTGTAATTAGAGTGGTATGGCTACTAATTGCATGAGCTGAGCGCTACCTTAAAATCGCAATCCGATAATTTGCGTTTGTATTCACACGCACTATATTTCGGTCTAGTGCAGAAAATGCTCTGTTATTTTGCTAAAAAACTTCACCACACTCAATGAGACGCCGAAGATTTTTAAGTATGTTAAGCTAAAACATAGCTGCTGTGTTTTTTTAATCTTACAAAAATCATTACTTACGTGTAAATGCATTGGCTTGTAAAAGCATTTTTTGGAGTCAGTGAGCTTTCGAAGCTGAACTTTTATGCTGAAGGACCGGCTAATAGAGTTTCTCCGCCGCGACAACATCAAGTTGTGGCTGGAGCCGTTTGTGAATATTGATGGGACAATTAATGATGATGAAATAACCGTAAGTTTCTAGAATCATGTTCGTTTATCTTCGTTTGATCGATGCATATACAATATGTAGCATACATGTGTTAGGTCACAGGAAAACCAGGAAATCTGAATTTTCTGTAAAATTTTATCTGTTACAGATTTTTCAGATGTTTTTTACCCTTTCCATTCAGAGACATTTTACAGACTTTCAGAGGAATTTCAGACAAATTTCAGATAAATTCAGAGGAATTTCAGAGAATTTCACCCAGAATTCAGAAACTCTGAATTTTATCTAAAAAAAATGTTCAGGCTTTTCAGATAAATTTCAGATATTTTTTACACGAGTTTAAGAAAAAATTCACGTGTTTTTCACATCTGTAAACATCAGGTAAATTTTATCTGAAGTTCTTGTAAAAAGTATCATTAAAACAAACAACAGTAACAACAAAAACCAGTAACACTTTTTTCAGATAAAATTCAGAGTCTCTGAATTCCGGGTGAAATTCTCTGAATTTTCCCTGAATTTCTCTGAAAATTATCTGAAATTCCTCTGAAAGTTTGTAAAATGTCTCTGAATGGAAAGGGTAAAAAACATCTGAAAAATCCGTAACCGAAAAAATTTCACAGAAAATTCAGATTCCTGGTTTTCCTGTGCGGTGCAGAACTGCAGATTCGGCAGGGGGGGGGGAAATTCAAACTCATATTTTTTCGCATGCGCTGAGTTCATTTTTGACATTTTCCATGCAGAAAAACGTTGATTTTCAACTTTTCTAAAAAGTTCAAATTTTGTCGAAAATCATAATTTTTCGTCATATTGGGGCCAATCGTCGCAAAATATGACCAGTTCGCTCACTGTATCTGTCTGAAGTTCTATGAGCATACATTAACTCATAATAGTATATTTTATTTAGCATTATTTGCTACATATCGTGCATATTCTGGCCAAAATATGTTAATTTTCCAATTATAAAATAGGCGAAATAAACGGATCAAGTGCAGTTGGGGGGGGGGAATAGTGGACATATTTTTTGGAGTAGAGCACCTTGAGGGAAGCATTTTTTGTAATAGAACCCCTATCCACAAATTTGGATTTTCTGAGCTATGACCCCTTGAAAATTGCATTTTCAGTGTTTTTGGAAGTGAACGGAGGCCAAAGTTCGAAGCCAAAAATGGCTATAATTTTTGTTTTTGGATAGTTTTGAGTGCGTTATGATATTTTAAGGCATCGTCTAGGCTAACTTGGCAGGATTCTTTAGGCTAACCTGGCAGGATTTTTTCTGAAAATTTTGATTTTTTATTGCCTAAGCCAGAGCCTAAGCCTAAGCCTGAACCTAAGCCTAAGCCTGATACTAAGCCTAAGCCTAAGTCCCATACTAAGCCTAAGCCCAAGCCTAAATTGAGACCAAGTTTGAATTTGGTCAAAAATTGGACGTTTCTGGCGAATTTGGCCAATTTTTCGGCAGGAACCCGGTCAAAGAGCCTTTGTTTTGATTCTAAAAAATTGTAACAAATAATCTGACACCATTTAGACACGATTAGAATGGCAAAAATAAGAGCTTCGGAAAAAAATGCAAAAAAGTCCCTCACTGAGGGTTCAGATTTCGGGGGGTTGTATCTCAGAAAATCCAAAAAATGAAATAGGGGTTCTTGAAGCAAAAATGCTTCCCCCAAGGTGCTCTACTCAAAAAAAATAAGTCCACTATTCCCCCCCCCAACTGCATTTAACCCTAATAAACTTAGTTGAATGATTTTAAAATTCAAATTTTTATGTTTTTTTGCTCAACAGATGATCATTCACATTCCCTACTGCAAATATAATTTTTAGGGAATATATACGGCTGTTTAATAAATTCTAAGGCCTTAAATCCTAGTTCCAAACTTCCCTAACGCTCAGAACCAAGCTCACGCTGACGGGCAATTTCGCTATAAAAGTTCAGCTTTATTTCTTATTCCACAGTAGCAAATGTCCTTTTATTTGATGCAAGGAAGTAAGACTTATCCTTTGCGCACCCACATACTGAGTCTAAGCGTGAGCACTAAGCCTCAGCCTAACCACTAAGCCTAAGCCTAAGCTCTGAGTTTAAGCACTAAGCCTAAGCCTAAGCTCTGAGTTTAAGCACTAAGCCTAAGCCTAAGCTCTGAGTTTAAGCACTAAGCCTAAGCCTGAGGCCTAATTAAAAAAAACATGCTAAGGAGCATCAAAAATAACTTAACATACTAAAAAACCCCAACCAGCTTCATATTTTAACAAATTTCGCAGCTACAGCCTGAAATTTGTACTGAACCTTACTTGTGCTGTAACGCTTCAACCAGCCTGGCCCTAGTTGCTTCAGAAAAAGTTTCGTAACTTTTTAAAGCCTGAACCGATTTACAAAATTTTTTCAGCATTGAGTAGCTCAAAAGTTACTCTTTCAGTGGTAGCAGCAGGTTTTTATCTGCTGAAGTATTTTTGCCTAAATCCAATTTTGCGCAAAAAATTTCATGTAAAGTTTAATTTTTGAACAAAGTTTGATTTTCAGCTAAAGCTTACATCCTACAAATTTCTAACCTAGCCTATTCGAAAGAGCGTTCAATTTTGACCCCCCCTAGGTTTGGGGGATATAGGGGACTCCCGATCAGTAGGCGAAAAAATGCCGTTTTTCCGACTTATTCCACCCCTAAGGGTTTTAACACCAATAATTTCACTCTAGATTTTTATTAAAAGGGGCGACATCTATTTTGGGGGCTAGAGATCAGATTGGGGGCTTGATTGAGGGGAGGAGGGGACTCCCCCAAAATCCATTATAGTGGGGCCAGGTGGGGCGAGAGTCCAGAAAATTTGGGCAAAATTTAGTAAAAATGGCACTTTGGGAAAATTTTGCAAAATTTAGGTTATTTTTGGTCGATGAGGGGGAAGGGAGGGTCCCCAAAATTTGATCAAGAGCCCCCCCAATTTTGACCCCGTTACATTATGTAGTATTACAATCGCTTCCGTTCATGCATTTGGCGCTCCACGAAACAGTGGAGATAAATTAGTCAGTGCACAGTGCACTCTACATCGTGCTATAACCAACACGTAACTCTTCGCCATCGAGGGGGGTGCGGAGCAACGTGAGCCACCAGATTGAGGGGTGAGCCGCCGCCAGTCAAAGGGGGGGATAGGGCTGCGCCTGCGACCCTCTAATGGGGGGCTGGGGGCTGCTGCCCACCCAGCTCCCCCCTAAATGCGCCACTGCTTGAGCCTTCTATTTCCAGTTCACCACGTTTTTACATCATCCATTCATTGGACATTCAGGCATGATTGAAAAACATTATCAAGAAAAACATAACTTTTTTTAATTTAGGTAATTGCCCACAGATATGCTCAAGAATTGCAGACATCCACTACTGCGACTGATATTGCCAGCACATTACGAGAGATACAAAAACATGCTGTAGTTAAATTACAGGCGAAGAGGACAGGACAGCTGATTACTATTGCGGCAACTATCTGCATTTCGGAAAGGAACCAAGTTAGCATTTTTTTGCCGCATGCCATAAATCAGTTGACTTGGTTAGTTTAAAGAAGAAGAGAAGAAGAAAGGTTTATTCGTCAAAGGTTAGACATAAACAGGTAAACGGATTAGTGCTTGAAAAACAACAAAAATAGCAGTTTATAAAAGACAAAACAAAAAAACAGAATATCGTATATCATTCAGCTGACAATAGAGAATATAAGCAAATGACAAAACGGCAGAAATATGGCCAAGTCTGGCCTAACACAGGAAGAAAGTGAACATTAAAATTATCTCATTTATCTGTAAATGATGTCTGAATTTTGGGTAAAAAATTTCAGAGATATTTTACCCTTTCCATTCAGATAGAATCCACAAAAAAGTTACAGAATTTTACCCAAAATTCAGATAAAATTTACAGCCATTCACCCCGAATTCAGAAACTCTGAAATTTATGTGAATTTTTTCAGAAATGAGCCCATGTACTATTAACAGAAAACTCACCTAGTTTTTATAGAAAATTCAGATAAAATTTATAGCTATATGTACTCTGTGTCTCTGCTGGTCAATTTCAGATAAATTTCAGATATTATTTACATAAATTTTACACAATTTTCAGATAAAATTCAGAGAATTTTTGTGCAGGCAGCTCTCTACGCTAGCTTTGTTTGACAGGTTTTTTAGATAATTTTCACAGCTTTTTCAGATAATTTTCACATATAATTCACCTGACATTCCGAGGACATTAATACGTGCTCACCAGTGGCGTAGCCAAGAAAAAATTTCGGGGGGAATGACTTTTCGATTTTTTGAAATGTGTTAATATGCACTTAATTGGAATTTTACGCAAAAAACGACACATATTAGCATATTTCGTTCAAAAACAACGTTATTTTTTGACCAGAGCGTCATCGAACGTAAGATTGGAGCTCAAAAAACCGAACATTACAAAACTGCTGGACCGATAGGTGCGCAGAAGCTAGCAAATTTAAAGACTTCGAAAAGATTTTTGACATTACGAGCCGCAAATTTACTAAAAATGTCATTTTTGCAACGGTAAAGCAGCTAAAATGATACACTGAACAAATAAAGAGTATACAATGTACCCATATACACATGCACACGCTGTAATGGAACACAAAAGCAAGAAACATTGAAGCACAAGTTTGCAGGGGTCTGGGGGCGGCAGCCCCCATAAAAACTTGGGGAAAATTTTGATTTTTAGGCTAAATTTGGTCAATTGGATACGTATCGGAAATTTTTTCTGGTCGGACCATAAAAACCAAAGGGGGACCCTTGTGTAAAATTTCAGTCGGAAAAAATTTCTGGGGGGGGGGGATTCCCCCCCCCTGGCTACGCTCCTGGTGCTCACCATTGGTAAGAAAGCAGGCAATAAAAACCTGGTGCTCACCATTGGTAAGAAAGCAGGCAATAAAAAACTAAACTTTTGTACAAACAATTCACGTCAAAAAAGAAGCTTATAACTCAATTAATTAGGAATAAAATTGTATTGGAAACGCCTAAAGAACAGCATTCTGCAAAATTATTTCTGTTTGTCAATGTATATATATAAACTTAATAATATATAAAAATAATCCGCACATCATGCAATGCTAATAAGTTTCTGGTTTAAAAAACACAATAATCGATGAAATACTTAAACCAAAACTGCGTCAAAACACAACAACACGTTATTCCAACATTAAAATTACAATTCTAAACAGATTTTACACGAAATTTACAGGTATAAAATATATCTGAATATTACCTGAAAAAAATCAGATAAAATTCACAGATCTGAAGAATATCTGAATTTTCTGTGAAACTGTTCAGATAAGTTTCAGATAAAATTTACAGATATGAATTTTCTGTGAAATCGAGCGCTGGAAGGCGGAGCTTAACAGAGTTTTCAGATAATATTCAGACATCTGATTTTTATCTCAACAATATTTTGTTTTACAGAAATTTTAGATAAAATGAAGAGGATTGGTTTTCCTGTGTCAAGCTTCTGCCAAATGTTAAGCACAGTAAAAACAGCAAAATGTTACGACTTACAATACGAAAAAAATTCTGTTTGTGAACAGACATGGTATCCTAAATCTCAAAATACACTAGAACTTGTATTTTAAGAATGTAGTCAAGTTTGCATTTTGCAACCTGTTTTTGAAAACGGTGGTAGAGAGACCGTCTATTATATACTGTTCTAAACTGTTCCAAACTTTGACTACACGTACACTAAAGAAACCCTTTCTACAATCAAGTCTAGATTTGGGTATTTTCAGTCGATAAAGTGATCTCTAGTTATTGTATTTTAACAATAACTAGGGGTCACTCTAGTGTTAAAACATGACGTTTAAGATGGCAACGATGGATGTGAGTAGGCAGGGATAGGGAACTAACTATAATACAATGAGGCTGATTGCAGATTATTATATTTTATATATCTAGTGTAAAAAATTCATCTTGTCTATAATCGTACATTTCTCGTTTTTACAACGTGGCCAAAGTGCACACTTCATAAGTTTTAACTGCCCACACAACAACGCGGTGGCAAAACACGTTATTGCAACATTAACATGACGTTAGTGTCTTCAGTTTTTTATTTGTATTCCTTTACATTTGTCATCTGGTAATTGCTAGTTGCTTTAGAACGTTGATGTTGAAATTGAAATTGCAGCGACATCCACAGGAGCTGAACTACGACAAGCCTTATCCCAACGGGATGAACTGAAAGATGTGTCTGATTTTCGAATAATTGCATCTGGAAATTTTTTGGATGAAGCTAAGCCAATCAGCGAACAGCATATGACTGTAAGAGGAATTTTTTTATTCAGTAATTCTGTATTATATATTGTTGTGATGTGCAGCATGCTTTACATGGAAGCATGACTAAGTACCCAGAAGGCAACTTCACCCCCACCCCCCGACAGGTGTTTCACCCCCACCCCCTCCCCAGAAATTTCTAGAGGCAGCCCACTATGCCTAAATCGGCGGCTCACGAAGCAAAAATGGTGGCTCACGAAGGGGAAACAAAATGGAAAAGTTGCTCTGCACCCCTGAGGCAACTTTTGCTTCCCCAATAAAGATGCTATGCAGTTTGACATAATAGTTACTGTGACATTTTTTAGCGTGCAAGAATGACCAGCATAAAATATGGAAAACATATACTTCATACTAAACACAGCAACACAGAAAGCAATTTATCGTCACGAAGGTTTTAAACCCCTTTGAAGACGGTGTTTGCCAGAAAAAAATTTCTTTATATGCATAGGCATTGTCTTCATATTTATCTTGTTTCTTATCTATTCATAGATATCTTGTTTCAGTCGGGAAGCAAAATATTGGTGCTGGTTCAGAATGCAGGATGGAATAGAGAAGCCAAGATGACCGAAAATGTTACCAAAAGCAAACAAGCTGCGTCGCATTTGGCTACTAAAAGTGGAGAAGGTTGGCTGAAATCGTTGTTACTTGTTATGCAGTTATCAGTGATTTTAACTACGTTTGTTTTGTATATTAACCCGTTAATCATCCCAATAGGACAAGCTGTTAAGTGTTTGTTTTGTTTTTCTGAAAATTCTAAAAGAAGCCGTAATCTTGAAGTATATAAATAATTTATTCTTTTGAATTTGGTGAGTTTCAGATTCAGCTTCGGAACATTATCTTGAAATCACAGATCAAAGTGGCAAACCTTTGAAAATGCCTCCAGAAGAGCGAAAGGTATATGAATTAATAATATTATATTTATTTCTGCTGTGTTTGAAGGTCTGCTGCTTTTTTGGCTTTCACAGTATAATTAATTTATTTGTGCAGTAATAAAAAAGCTAGTATGTAGGACGTTATTAATATGGTGTGGTAACAAAAATATTGACTAATCGTGAGTAATGTCGAATAATCCAGAAAATTGTTTGTAAAAGTGTATGTGTATGTTGTTTGTAAATGTTAACATGTAACGAACTAGGCTCAGCCCTTTATTACGTACAAGGCAATCTAACGTGCAATCATCAACATTCTTACCTAATACGTTCTTTTCTGAAATACGCAGTCAAAAATTAAAATACACAGTTTTATGTTGTATATTATACGAGTTTTGATTTTGAAAAAAACGCTCTGGCTGATCACGATTTCATTGTGACGTGTGACGTTAGTTTACCAAAATGCGTCGGTGCGTATTCAAGAGAGTCAAAAAAATCTTAATTTCGCTCTACATTATACAGTCTTCGTTTCAGGCTCTCAGTGTTGGCCTTGCCCTTCATGAAAAAGGACGATCGGCTTTGAAGAAGAAAGAATATGGCCAAGCTTTGCTTTTTTTGCTCGAAGCCGACGCTGAGTTTCGGTAATTTTTGTTGTTGGATTTATAAAATAACTTTATTGCCGCTTTCTATCAAGGTCGTATTATGCTAAAAATTGTGGAAAGTGTGACAGCTAATTATTGTCTGATTCCATTAATATTGGAACAATATTACGAGAAAGTAATACGTACTTTGAGTTGTCTAAACCAAAGAATGGTCCATTTCTTTTGCCGAATCAGATAAAATTTCGTTTGCCGATTCAAATAAATTGAGAATTTATCTGGGTTGGCGCGATAGCGCCTAACCCTGGAATGTTTTAGTCTGAAGTTTAGAAATGAATAGCTGATAAATCAATAGGTTAACATACCAAGCCAATGTACTGGTTGTCTGATTCATTGCCTGCACATTAAAGATCATCACTGTCCCCAACGTAGTTGCAAAAGAAATTTAGTTTTTAATTTGTCCATTACTGAACATAATTCAACTATTAAGTCACTAGAAGCGATGTGATTTTAGACAGTGCCGTAGTGATATTTTGTCAGCAGTTGACAACTATGGAGTTTTGTGTCTGGACATTGTTTGGTGTTATTTGAGCCTGGAAAACTTTGATAAACTTCCTGATGCCGGTATGCATTTATTGTATCCGCTTTTACGCAGCACATGTAATGCAAAACTCCGAGTTAAGCAAGTGGAACACAGTGTTTTGGATTCGGCTTGATCCCTGAACTATTGCCATTATTTTTTATGCGTCTAATTTTTAAACTACTTAACTGTCCGTAATTTATTAGGCCGAACTTTGTTTACAAAATGAAATAAACTGCAGTCTATTCCGATATTTTATTCTGAGTTTACCGACGGTTGATGATTAACTTTTTTCAGAAGAAAAGCTGGATGCATGCTCACAGTGCTTTATTCGCAGTTATGGACCAAATTTGGAACGGTTGGCAGCTATTAAAGTAAATTTACATTTTTATAATTAGATCTTTATGCGTCAGAGAGTAAACTTAATAGAAACTTATGCCTTAAACTTTAAGTCTTCTGGCAAATATTCAAACTTTAATGATACTTTAATCATAATGATATTGGCAATAATGAAATATATGTTTTGATTTTTTTCAGAAAGGTGTCGAACATGAAAAGGGACTGATTATTCGATTACAAGTTTTGCAAGGAATCGTGGCATATTTTCAGCAGAATTACGCCAAGGCGTCTGACCTTTTTTCCAAAGTGAGGAAACAATTTCACATTCGATTTTTTACATGTTTGTGAAATTTCAGCGAATGCGACTAGTTTTTCCTTAGTGCTACTAATACCGCCTGCCGATGCCACAGAACAATTAATATCAACTGTAACATATTATATTAATAAGTTAGTGTTTTGCTTTATTTAATCAACTTTGCCACTATAGTTGGCCCTAGAGCTCGAAATTGGGTTGGACGTTCATAACTGGAGGATCAGGCATGTGGTGAGATCCACTGAGTCGTAAGAGCGCATAAAATCTTAATCTATTTTGAATGAATTCAGTAGAAGTATATTCTACTTGGGCTCTATAAGTAAAAAATTATTTAGGAATTAGGTTTCTCGAAGCGTCAGCTTAAAAGTGATGTTTTCAGGCTGAAGCGGGTATTAAATCGCTGGAGATTGACGACGAAAAATTGGGACAATGTAAGTTCACATTCTAATGTAACTAGATAGTCATTACTTTTAAAAGCCTTCGTTTGGCTGTTTCTGTAGTTTGCAGCCTTCACTACCATTTCGTTTTAAAACCAAGTAAATTACATAATAATGTTTGGTGTGTATAAAATGGCCGTTGTTTTGCTGCGATTTGTTTGAAATTTGATTATTTGAAGTTTCCTTTGCCTGTGAAGCGGTGAAGCTTGCGTTGGCGTAGTTCTGATTATATTTTGTGAAATCATTAATGTAGTCTGTGTACTATATTCTACGGTTTTAGTGTTGTCAATGGGTTATGGGGAAAAAGAAGCCCGGTTGGGGCTGAGAATTTCGCAAAACAATGTTGAAATGGCCGTCACTCATATTATTGAACAACGAGAGGTCGGTTATGGCTTGCTGATATTGTTGTGGTCATTTACGAAAAAACTCCCAGTATCAGCCACACTTTGTGACTGACGGTTTGTTTTTTCAAGGGCTGAACTGACCGGCTGTAACTTTAAGCAGTGTAACAGTCATCTGTACGCCGTATTTTTATTATTACACATGTCAAGTCTAAATATTGTCTGGTTTTAGAAATAAACTTTCCGATATCAGAAATAAAATCTCAGCCCTCAAGCCATGAAGTAATATGTTACGCTCCGTTTTTTGTTTTTTAGCAACAACTTGACCGACGACGCCAAGATAAACAGGAAGAACAGCGGAGGAAGCTGCTTAGACAGCTGGGAAAAACTCACACCGGTCGATGGTACTTTTTAGTAAAATACTATACATTTTCTTGAATCCTAATTGCTTGAAATTAAATTGCTGTGCATATTATTTATTAAAATTTTGGGTACCCAACTCATAATTTATAGTATAGTCTTCTAAAACTACGGCGGTATTATCTATTTCATAGCTTTTTGAAACACAATCCAATAGTCGTATAAAACGCTTGCTAGAGTCAATTATCGAAAAAAAATATTAACCACGCGGTCACCATACATGTACCTTGAGTCTCGGTCCGGGGAGCGGCGGGGCGGGGTGGGCTTGTCCTGGATTGTCCGAAATTTCTGGGGGGGGAGGGCTTGTCCAGACTTTTCGATGGCTTGAACTGGCAAAGACGCACAAATTTCTAATTTTTGCCTAAAAATGGGCATTTTTTGGCAAAATTTGGATATATTCAGCGATTTTGTCGCTTTTTGCTCAGTTTTAAAGCATATACAGCGATCTGAAGTAATTTTTGAGTTTTCGGCTCCTTTTTTTCAGCACCAAGCCGGGCGGAGCTTGTCCCGATGGGCCAAATCTGAGGGGGAGCTTGTCCCGGAATCCGAAAATTGGGAGAGGCTTGCCCCCCTCAGACCCCCCCATGTACATTTGGACACTCAGGCGACCTCACAATATTGTAACATGATATTTTTGTGATATTCAGGGTAGATGTCGATGCATATTTGCACCTGCACGGAATGGGCTACAGCAAGCCGCGCATTTTGGATGCACTTAAAAACTGTGATAATGATGTCAACCAAGCCATTGAGGTTGGTCGAACTTTGGTGCACAAATCAATAATCTATGGCTTAGTTTTTTACCTTTTTTTGTGCTCAATAGTGGATCAGCTGCAGCTTCAATTTTTTAGAATTTCCTTTTGTTGTAGTTGTATTGTTGTTGTTGTTTTGTTGTGTTTTGTTGTAGTTACTATTTCTGCTAATAATTTGCAATTGGTGATTCTGAAACAAGCGATATCATGAGAAAACACGCTATCTGTTACTTAAACTAAAACAACTAACTAAAAAACTAAAACTTGTAGTATAACACTGTAGGAGTGGTATTTTTAAGCATGATATTTAACTCGTTTTGTCTGACTAAAAAATTAGTAAAGAAGGACCATAAATGTAGGAAGAGGAGGCCCCTCAAATCCGAGGGCATGATGGGAAGGTCTTGAAAATTTGAGCAAAAGCGGGTAAAATTGCACTATTATTTTTATGAAAATTTGACAAACTTTAGGGTATTTTTGTCGATCTCGGGGGATGGCCCCCAAAAATTGGAACTGGAGGCTCCTCGAAAATTTGACCCCGTTATGTTTGTAAATAAACTTATTAGCTTTGGTCACTAAATGCACTGGCTAAGATTATTTGATCAGTAGCAATATATGTATTTATGATTTGTGGTTGTTTCAGTTTTTGAATGTGGTCCCAGTGGACGACCCGTCCAGTGCGGCGGAGTCAGGCGCCGAGAGTGCCGCGTACGACAACACCGACATTCCAGCAGAGCTGGTAGATCAGGTCCGTCAAGATGGTATTTTTGTTCTCTGACAGCTAGATTATTGAATGAGAAAAGATTGATATAATTAATATACAATGTTTAATAGGTGACAGGCGTTCTTGTTTCGTTGTTTCAATACACAGCGAAGACTATGTCTTTTATGTTGCTTTTAGGTAAACGCATATATACTTTGCTTATATAATAATTTTTCACTTTAATTGCTACGCATAATGCTAAATTTATGGTTGATTCGGAAAAAAATGCTGGCTCAACAACTTGTCATTTTTTGGTTCCTAACATATTTTTTTACTATGTTAAGTTTGATTGCAGGTGGTGTCCATGGGTTTCGCCCGGCCGGCAGTATCCCTGGCTCTGCAGCGATCTCACGGGGATGTGGCCCGGGCCATTGATGTGCTCATCAACATGCCCCCCACTGAGCTGGAACGACTCTGTTCCATGGAATCGGCCACCAGTAGTGCCAGTGGCAATGGCAGTGAACAGACAGCGCGACAAACTGACTGTGCGATATAGACTTTGAGGCGTTTGTGCTGTAGTTCATGCTTATTGTCTCTAAAAGCGGTTCCGTTTGGTAATATTGGCAAAAACTTTCATCTATCGCTGTGGGAACTTGTATGACGAGCGACGAACCAATAAGTATTATCAAGCCATTATTATCTTATCGAAGCGAACGTGTACGGGTAGAGTGAGGGAATCCCCTCAAATCAAAGGCCAAGGGGAGAGTTCCGAACTGACATCTGGAAAAACACACTATTGAAAATTTCTCAATATTCAATATTTTTGGTTTTATTTATCATGTCGGCTGAATCTTGGCTTGAAACTGAAGACTTGAAAATTTGGCCATAGTGACTATGAAAACAATCTAATTGTCGTATAATTTAATTTTTTAATACATAGTTTTAATTTATTTGATATTTTATGTATTTAGCTGACCCAGAAGATGCGCAGGCCTGGCGAGAGCTCCGGGAAGACATCACTGATAATCCATACGACTACTTGGATTTGAATTTTGCTGACGAACAGAAATATATTCAGACTTATAAAGCATTGATTGAGAGTAATTGCAATGACAGATCGTAGCTGTTTGTAAATTTTTAGTGTGGTATTCTTAATCTAGCAACTGACTTTTGCGTCTTCCCTTTTCTACAATGGATGTTTTTTTGTGTATTTAAGGTGGTAGTTACGTTTTCGACAGTTTTTATAACGTGCTATAACTTTTGATTGACTCAATAAATTTAATAGCTGTCTTGTTCACGTTAAAGAACTTGACTGAAACTACACGTATGCACATTATCTAGCTTAAATCTGTAACAAGCTAGTCAGCAGACACTGTCAAAGCAGTCGAAATTCGTGAATTTTTGCGTTTTTCTTGTTTTGCTTGTAAAATTGACAGTGTAACTCCAACTAATTTCATTCTTTACACCAACATAGCCAATAACAGGGTGAATTTTAATGCTAAGTTTTGGTGCATTTATATGATGCAGAAAAGAAGTTACGGACCTTTAATTTTGAATTTTTTCGAATTTTGAAAAATATACGAATTTTTGAATCCAATTTTTTCACGAAATAGGCTAAATTAATACAAATAAAAAAATTGACACATCAGAAATTGTCTAAAAAACATGTAAAATAACGCATGAAAAGATTGCAACATCGAGACTTGAGATTTAGTCCACGGAAGTACATTTTTACTGATTTCTGTGAATGAAATTGATGTAACGCAAAATTTAAGCAAACAAAATTTTTGAAATTTTAGTATAAAGTAGACACATATGTGTGCCCATTTATTCCAAATTTTGAACAAAATCCTTGTAGTAGTTGTCAAGTTTTGCGGACTTTTGTGTAGTGTACTTTAACTCAAAAAGAAATGTTACATAAATGTGACGTAATCTCAAAAAGTAAAAAGCGGAAGGATAAGTTTTGGCGTCTAAATTGAAGGTTTTTGACATTCCCGTGTGTCATTTTTTTCTTTTTGCAATGAACTGCCGTTTTGACTAGCTACTACTTTGGCTTAGCTAAACATAAAATTTACGAAAAATTGTCGTAACTGGCTGAAAAATACTTTCTGTGAAAATTAAAAATGATTGTTTCAAGCTATTTTAGAAAGCATTTATTTCATAATAAATTATAGTTTCCTAAATTAATATGCGTACTATAAATTATTGATTGAAAATTAATCGTAAGTTGTCAAGTGTTACTCCTGTAAAACTGTCGAAAACGTTACTACCACCTTAACTATAATTAATCAGCAATCGTTCGTTTAGTTTGGAACAGCTTATCTTACCACTTATTGCATATTTCCTACTGAACGGTTTTATTATAATTTCTCACTGCGCTGAATTTAGATGCTTGCCTTAATAACTGCTTAACTGTGCAGTAAATGCTTACATTTTTGATTATTATCCAGCTATGCTATTGTATTTATTTCAGTAAAACTGTTTATAGTTTAAAGCCTTTTTTATGACAAATGGTGTTAACCAACTTAACTTTTAATTTCCAATTGCTGAAATGAATGTAACGTCGATTTCGAGTGATTCAGAATCCTCGTACTGACCGTTTATAATTACCAATTATCATTACAACAGCAGAATCTGCTTTCAGTAGTACTTTGTATATTACTGCATTGCATAATTCTGAGCGTTGTATATGACCGTACGTCCGTATCAGCCCATAGCTATGGTGAAAAAAATCACTGCACTAGTTTGCACAATATGAAGAGCTTGGAAGTGTTGTTTCCGTACTAATTGCTAACTTGACCGTGACACGTTGATACACGTGACACATTGCTACCTTGACTTATTCACACGAAGGCGCATTTTGCTATAGCGCACGCATGGCATGGAGCACGAGCCGCGCACACTCACACTGCCTGCAATGAATGAAATAATGCAGCAGGCAGTGTGAATATTCTAATGATAGAATGAGCCCTCGTGTGAATGGTCATTGAGGTATTATAGCGTTTTATCGTGCCTTCCGCATATTATGTCAGTTGCCAGAACTAAAAACTAAAGAGGCGTACTCTGAGGTTTTTTGGGCAAATACCGTAGCATATTAGCTTGGAATCTGTCGTCGTTTCATCTAGTTTGCTGAAACAAATTCGTCGGAAAAAATTTCATTCGCACTTTGGAGTTAGAGCCTCCTAGTATATGTCTATTTTTGCGTGTTTCAGTTTGAGTCACCCTGCTGTTTTCAGTTTAACTGGGGTGACGTGTTAAAAGTAATGTTTTTGAGCTGTTCATTGTGCAGTGGCCTTCTAGCGGCAGCCCCAAAAGTAAAATGTTTCGTAGTTTCTGACTTAGTTTCGGTCCACTGTGACCGTCTATCTTCTGTTTGAATGAACACTACGCCCTCAAAGTTGCGTAGTTGGATTTCAAATTTAGAGGAGGATAAGTTTGTTATCAAGTTATTTAAACTTGCTCAGTCCTCAGTGTTTAGGAAACGATAAAAGTATATATGTTTCATTTGCTCTGAGCAGTGTCGTCTGTCCAAGACCTGGTTGTAGCTCAACATGATGCAATATTAAAGTCTGACCAAACAATGTTAAACACTGAGATAAATCCGGTGGCCTGATATAGCAGCTATCTATTGTACTCTTGATGGCTAAAAGTTGTTCTTTTCGTAATGAAATCGTATGTTTTGTTTTGTTTCAGTGTTCAGTATTTTTAGATCTGTGCATTAAACAGCAACAGTGGTCTGGTTCGCTTTGGCAGCCATGGACTGGAACCAACTGGCAGAGACCATCCAACTGGCTCGCAGCTCCATGCTGGTCAGCAACTATGACACCTCCGTCACCTACTACCAAGCTGCCCTGGCAACTATATGCCACCAGATACTGCCTGCCACCACGCATAATGAACACTCACAGGAGTGGAATAAGGTGTGCACTGAAGTTGGATTTCAGACCTTGTGAAATCGTATGACTGCAAAGGCATTCCAATTGTTGAAATAAATTTAGGATTCCCTAAAATTTGAGTAAAAAGTGGGTGAAATGTCACTTTTATTATAGAAAATTTAGCAAAATTTATAGTACGATGAAGGGGATATAAGTTCTTCAAATTTCGCCGGAGAGGCCCCCCTCAAAAGTTTGACCCCATTACATGTATGGTTAGGAAGCCCGCTTCTTATGGACATAAGCGTTCTTCAGTCACATTCTGTTTATACTAGTTCAAGTACACAACTATCGTTTCAAATAAACTCACGCCTGCGATTTTGGGTCATTTCTAATATATAAACTTTAGTACATAACGGCAAGGTGCGAATCGTAGGTCATTTCATTTGAATGTAGCTTATTTTAGGTGCGAGACGTTCTGCAGAAAGAGCTTGATGATGTTCGCAAAATTCAGAACATCATCGAAGACATGAAACAGATGCCCAGCGGGGGCGCGGGTGACTTCGGGGGAGGGGGCATGTGGACCATTCCGGGGGACGGGGGACCCCCTGACCCGGGGCCCACCTCAATCCCAATGATTTCGGCCCCCGATGATTTTGGGGGAAGCTGGCCATCTCCTATTTGTGTGGAGCATAAGTAAGGAACGGACAGGAAGTGTGGGTACTGTTGATAAGATGTAAAACGGCAGTTGAAACTTGAAAGTCTGAACATAGATTAAACTGCTCTCTGTGTTGCGCATACATCACAGACACCAAGCCATGGTTCATGGTTTCATTGGAGATGTCTGCTTTTCAGTCTATAGCTCCACTAGGCTTCCGGCATCGCCCGTTTAGTGGAGAACTTTTTCACCCATATGTCCTTATTTCCCAGAGGGAATCATTATTGGTTTAAGGTGGTAGTTACGTTTTCGACAGTTTTTATAACGTGCTATAACTTTTGATTGACTCAATGAATTTAATAGCTGTCTTTTTCACGTTAAAGTACTTGACTGAAACTACACTTATGCACATTATATAGCTTAAATCTGTAACAAGCTAGTCTGCAGACACTGTTAAAGTAGTCAAATTTCTTGAATTTTTGCATTTTTCACGTTTTGCTTTGTAAAATTGACAGTGTAATTCCAAATAATTTCATTCTTTACACCAACATAGTCAATAACAGGGTGAATTTTAATGCTAAGTTTGATGCATTTATATGATGTAGAAAAGAAGTTCACGGACCTTCAATTTTGAATTTTTTGGAATTTTGAAAAATATACAAATTTTTGAATCTAATTTTTTCACGAAATGGGCTAAATTAATACAAATAAAAAAATTGACACATCAGGGGCCTGTTTCAATAAACTCACAGGCGCACAATTGTAACAAATTTGGCTGCAAAATCAGGTGATTCGTAATGAAATTATACGTGTATTCATTACGAATCACCTGATTTAGCACTAACAAATCTCACAATTGTGGGCCTGTGAGTTTATTGAAACGGGGCCCAGAAATTGTCTAAAAAACGTGTAAAATAACGCATGAAAGGATTGTAACATTGAGACTTGAGATTTAGTCCACGGAAGTACATTTTTACAGATTTCTGTGAATGAAATTGATGTAACGCAAAATTTAAGCCAACAAATTTTTTGAAATTTTAGCATAAAGTAGACACATATGTGTGCCAATTTATCCAAAATTTTGAACAAAATCCCTCTAGTAGTTGTCAAGTTTTGCGGACTTTTGTGTAATGCACTTTAGTTCAATTAGTTCAAAAAGAAATGTTACATAAATGTGACGTAATCTCAAAAAGTGAAAAGCGGAAGGATAAGTTTTGGCATCTAAATTGAAGGTTTTTGACATGCCCGTGTGTCATTTTTTTCTTTTTTCAATAAACAGCCTTTTTGACTAGCTACTACTTTGGCTTAGCTAAACATAAAATTTACGAAAATGTCATAACTGGCTGAAAAATATTTTCTGTGAAAATTAAAAATGATTGTTTCAAGCTATTTTAGCAAGCATTTATCTCATAATAATTTATAGTTTCCTAAATTAATATGCGTACTATAAATTATTGATTGAAAATTAATCGTAAGTTGTCATTGTCAAATTAATGTTACTCCTGCAAAACTGTCGAAAACGTTACTACCACCTTAAACGAAGTCTTAGAATATTGTAAACAGCACCTTGCCTGCCTAGTGCCTATAATATAGTACTATGCTTATAATTGTTACAGGAATGCCCCCTCTGTGTATGGTCCCACTCGGGGTCACAAAACGGGTAGCACGTCAACATCTAAGCTGAATCCGAGGGGGCTCGGCGCTGCTAAGCGGGGGGGAGTGGGCGGCAAAAATCAGCCTATGAAAAAATCGTCCTCGCAGTCGACATTGCCAACGGAAAAACACGGAAAGTAAGCTTTTGTTTGGGCCTAATTTGGATATAATCATTCCAGCTCAGCATTCTTAAATTGTAAATACAAGAGCTGAACTGCTTGAGGTTTTTTCACAACTTCACGAAAGATTCTTATCGTAGTTAGTTCTCCGCATTTTCAAGTTTCAACCATGTTATTAATATAAATTTTGACAATTTATGGACCGGCAAATCGGCAGGGTAAATTGCGTTATTGTCGCAGTTCTTTCCGTAAAATTCATAACATACCTTAACCGTGCAATGTTTGGGATTGTGATTATTGGGATGTGACGTGATCTCCATAGCAATATTTTTGCAGACGTTCCAGTTCCGCCACATCATCGCAACGCAATAAAGAGCAACAGCAGCAGCAACAGCAACAAAATGCAGCATCCAAGCCATCGCTGGCGCGCAGTAGTAGCAAGGACTCACGGCGGGGAGACAGCGACAGTGGCGGGGCCAGTGCTAGCGCAACATCGCCTGTAAATTTTATGTTTTGCTTCATATGCTCTTGTTTATTAAGCAGTAAGCAGAATATACAAAAGTAGGCCGGAAAGCCATAAAAGTTCGTATTTAATACCATCTGAGACTGTAAAAAAAATTTGGACTTAATAGAAAGGAACTGTCGTTATTATTTAGTCAAAGGTTTCAAGCATGCATCATATTCATACAGACAAACATACAATGCCTCCTCACTTGAGCCTGAAAAGCGGCATTGTTTCAGAATTTCAAATCTTTCTCCCCCCAGGTTACCAGGTTATTAGTTATCGATATAGTATAGCTAAATAAGGATTAGCCTAACTACAAAAGTTGTCACTGGCTATTTTTCGGGTATAAATTGAAGGATTTTATTATCGACTTTGTTTTAATTTCAGGAAGAGCAGTCGGAGGACGAGCGTCGTTTCGAGGGCTCTGGCTACGACAAGGATCTGTGCGAGGCGCTGGAGCGGGACATCGTGGTGCGCAACCCCAACATCCGCTGGAACGACATCGCCGGCCTGGACGAGGCAAAGCGACTGCTGGAAGAAGCCGTGGTTCTGCCGCTGTGGATGCCGCAGTTTTTCAAAGTACTGCTGCTAGGCATTTTTGTAGCAGTATAAAAAAAATTCTGTTTAATTTTAATACTATGTTTACTTTGCGACTCTGGTCAAATTACTGTTTGTTAACCGCAGTTGAAAATAAGACATAGGACAGATTTGCAGCACACCCATTTGCCTAATGCCTGTAACTTTAGTTTTGTACTGTTTTCTGTAATACATAGTATGGAAAACGTTATTTTACACAGATTGTACACAAGTGTACAGTATGACATGAGAGTGTAATGTTTTAGGGCATTCGCCGACCCTGGCGTGGCGTGTGCATGATCGGCCCTCCGGGCACCGGCAAGACCATGCTGGCCAAGGCCGTGGCCACGGAGTGCGGGACCACCTTCTTCAACGTGTCCTCCTCCACGCTCACGTCCAAGTATAGGGGCGACTCGGAAAAGCTGGTTCGATTGTTGTTCGAAATGGTGAGCTGGGATTACAGGCAGTGTTGCTGCAAAGCTGGGTAATATATTAAGATAAATGATGTAATGATCAGTATCAGTGTAGCGGGCCTATTATTAATTGGGTTGCTGACCAACACAAGGCATCAGGAAACCTATTATTTGGACATTGTTTACTTTGCTTTGTTTTGGTAGGGGTGAAAGAAGCCGATCCGGAATTTAAGAACTGAGCAATATTCTCACCACGCCTATATGAAGATATAACTGACATGTAAAATCAAGTTCACCTGAGCTCTCACTTCTCATACGTAAGACAAGCGCAGTATAATATTTGGCAGCTCAAAACTTGCAGTAAATAGTTCAGGGACTCTTTTGGTCCACCCTATTAAACCACTACTTGTGCAACTTGTCATAACTCGACCAGCGTTTTTTTTGGGCCAAACTGGTGGCCATGGCCACTAAAATTATGGATTGGCCACTAAAAATTTTGTCTGGCCACTAAACCAGTCTGGCCACCATAAAGTTAAGTTTAAAATGAAGAATGTGTCTCGAAATCAAAAAAAATCGCCCGGCTTCTGGGGGCTCTCGCCCCCAGACTCCCATGCAGGTTTTAATACAAACAATGTATGCTGCACAATCTTGACTCTTCAGGTTTTTTCTGAAACGCACTAACATCTGAGTGAGCTCTATTGTATCGTGGTAGTTTTTTCGATTTCGCTGACAGCAATATGAATTTTTGTTGTAGTTTTTGTTGATTCTTAGCACTGAATTGAGGGGGGCTATCTGAATAAGTGCATTTTAGGTTTTGCGATTTTTTCAAATTCTCACGCAATGCAGCACGCTGCAAAGGCGCATCGCACATGTAAAAATCGGAAACTAAAGGTTCCATTAAATATTAAATTGTACGTATGAAAACTTCCGTTTCATCAAAATTTTTGTTGAAACTGACAAAAGGGTCTTTTATATATTATTCTATATCAGGGGCGGATCTAGGAGTGGAGGGTCCCCTCTCCAAAATTTTTCCCAAGTGAAATTATACACAGGGGTCCTCCCCTTCTTTGGTATTTATATAATATCTCCCAGCCGAAAAAATTTCCGATACATCTCCACTCTCCAGTTGACCAAATTTGTCCTAAAATGAAGAAATTCTTCAAAATTCCTGGAGGCTTCCGCCCCCAAAACCTTACAACGTTGTGGCTTGCCATTCCTTATTAATATCCTTCATCAAAGCCCGATACATGTGTACACGAGTGTACATAATGCTGCATTTACTTGTGTAATACACTGTGATGTGACGTTCTCCCTTTTCGATTCAACTTTCGTGTCTGCTGAAAAAAATTTCTGATATGTCTCCAATTGACCAAATCGACCAATCAATCAACCACAGATTTTCGTGAACTCTTGGTTTGTAATGTCAAAAAACTACGTAAACTTTCCAAATTTGCTAGCGTCTGAAAGCTGGCCTGCCTCTCGGTTAGGTAATTTTCAGTGTTTCTTAACTCAGTATATAAATTTTTAACGCATCTTTCAAATTGGCCACTAAATTTTTGCATTGGCCACTAAAATTTTGGGTCTAGTGGCCAGCTGGCCACCAAGAAAAAAAATGAAAAAATAAACCCTGAACTCGACTGGTTGTTTAGGCTCGATTCTATGCACCCAGTACCATTTTTATCGATGAAATCGACAGCGTGTGCAGCAAACGAGGAACGGATACTGAGCACGAGGCGTCCAGAAGAGTCAAGTCGGAATTGCTTATTCAGATGGATGGTATGGAGTGTTTTTGTCTTCACAGCTGCAGATAAAGCGGTTATAAACTTTGCTTTGGTCTGACGGGATTTTATATATTTGTAAAGAATTTCACAAGAAGCCGGTACTGAAAGTAACTACATTTGTATTGGGTTTTGGGCTAGATAATTATTGACGAAATGTCCAATAGAGTAACTATTGCGGACCATTCATTTTTGGATCTATGGACTAGCAATAGTGCATTATTTACATTGTTAAAACAGATCGACTTTTAGTATCTATTAGTAGAATTCGCATAAGTCTTTCTGTTTTCAGGCGTCAGTAACGATTCTAGTGAAGATCCGTCCAAAATTGTGATGGTGCTGGCCGCAACTAATTTCCCATGGGACTTGGACGAAGCCTTGCGAAGACGATTAGAGAAACGAGTTTATATTCCGTTGCCTGATGGTCAGTAAGGGTGCATTCATTTATTGAGACGGCAGGCTTACTGAAGTAATAACTCTGCTAGTAACAATTTTATTGGTAGAGTTGTGGTTTATTTTTTGATTTCTTAAGAAGCATACTGCTGTTAGTCAACCTGTAGAAGCATATTTTAGTAGAGTTGCAGTTGCAAGAAAGTAATAAATTTTAAATCATGTTCCGGTTAATTCACATGTCTTATTAAAAAGGGAGCAAATTTTTTATAACAAGGATGGCAGAAACCAGACCCAATTGCAGTTAAAATAAAAAAAAAGATGATTGATGCACGACAGTTCGATGTGCCAGATCCACATGTCCTTTAGTATTTTTTTATATAAACCAACACTTTTGTTGTAAAATGAAGAAGCTGTACCAAACGAAAGTCAAGTCTGACCGAAAAATGTCAGACCCTGAACAAAACACGTGATTTAATAATTTCGAAACGAACCATAAAGTCTGACCAGAAATTGCTAAACCCTGAGACAAAGCTTACAGATGGTGTGATTTTTATAACTACTCGCTGTACTCTTGATGCTTGTAATTTGTTTTTTTCGTAATGAAATCACGTGTTCTTTTTGTCTCAGGGTCCAGCATTTTTTGGTCAGACTTTTAATTTTTATCATTAAGAGGACAGCAAGTAGTCACAAAAATCACACCATTTCCTTTTTGTCTCAGGATTTAGTAACTTTTGGATAGGCAGTAGATCTGGCTAATAACTTTCTGGATTACAGTTAGACATTGATAGAACTATAATTTCAGCGTCGAGTCGAGAGCAGATGTTGTCCATCAACATGCGCGACGTGAAATGTTTGGAGGACGTAGACTTCAAAGAGTTGGCTGAGTTGTTGGATGGTTATTCGGGCGCCGATATCACCAATGTTTGCAGGTGACATGGCGGAGATGGTTAATAATAAATGTTTTCAGCCAGATTATCATTGGCCACTGCCCACCAGTCGCGAAACTTTTCAATCGAAGGTTTAACGCACTTTCTTGCTGGCTTACATCAGTGATACCAAGAGTACATCATGGCGTCTCACTCTTATAGAAGGAGAATGCGACACTCTACAGCCTGCCTGTGTTCTGGCAAATGCGCTCGTCATTTTTGGCCAACGTGTTTGAGGAAACTTGAAAGTTGATCGAAAACGACGAGCGCATCTGCCTGAGCTAGAGCACAGGCTGGCTGGAGAGTGCCTCACTCTTCTTCTATAACAGTGAGACGCCATTATGTACTCTTGGTGATACTAACTAATCTTTATGATACTGTACCGTGCGTCCGTGTCCTAGTGGTATCTAGGAAACTGCTGAGGCTTCTAAATTTTTTGAGCTACCTAAAGGTTTGAAACGAGTCGTGGAATCAGCCCAAATTGAATTGAATGGATGTATTGCTTCAGGGACGCTTCAATGATGTCCATGCGTCGCCGTATAGCCGGTCTGTCTGCCCAGGAAATTCGGAATCTGCCCCAGGAAGAAGTCGATTTGCCAGTCAGCCGCGGAGATTTCCTGGAATCCATTCAGAAAACATCAAAATCCGTCTCACAAGCCGATTTGGATCGTTACGATAAATGGATGAATGAGTTTGGATCGGTTTAAACTTTCACTCAAACTGCCATAATACTTGTGACTGTGCTTTAATCATTCAAAGTAAAGGGTTCCCACTAGAGAAAGTAGAAATCAGTATCTTCTTAATCAAAGGTAGAGTTAAGATCGTTTTGATTAGCTGATGCATTTTTTATGCATGATTTCTCCACTGTGAATCTAGCCAAGGCTAGCTTTTCATTTGATGAAATTGAGTTGTTGATAATTATTTGTTTGTTTACTACCCAGCTAATATATTTCTGTGATATTGCTTTTGTTCATTGTGCATTCTGCATTAAGAAACTATTCAAGCAAGCTGTTTAAGTCAGTGTAATTTGTAAAATATCCGTTTCATTGTAATTTCTAACTAGGTTTTTTTGCGTAATTTTATCCTTATGAAGTATAGTATAATTATCGTCAGATAAACTTTTCAGACATCCAAACTCGTTGAAAGTTGAAACTCCATTGACATGTTTTTTACCCAATTTTTTCGCAATGGCTTATTTTTTCCCATGTAACAACTTAAAAATCATGGTAATGGGCTCGGTCTTTCAATTATTGTATTTTACCTTGTGTAACATAAATTGTCACTGATTCCGCATCTTTAATAAATGCATTTTTAAAGCAAACAGTCGTTTTACGTATTTAACTAATGCCTATAGCCTAAAGTCTGACCAAAAATTGCTGGACGCTGAGACAAAAAGAAACACGCGATTTCATTACGAAAAGAACTAATTGCAAGCATCAAGAGTACAGCGAGTAGTCACAGAAATCACGCCACCTGTTTCGTCTCAGGGTTCAGCAACTTTTGGTCAGACTTTAGTTCATAATAATTGGAGAGCGAATCTGGCTGTAAGTTTTTTCTGTCTAGGCAAGCTCAAGCGCAGATGTATGGATTAATACCTATACGTGATCTAGTTAACACATAAACACCAGTGGTAAAAACCTCAGTGATAGGAAGGCACACGGATATCGTTGGTGCTGGTGCCGTGTTACTTTGTGCGTTGTGGGATCCTTTCGGTGCAACTTGCCTTCGCTGAGTCTATAACTTTGGGACGGGTGTTGGTCAAACTATGGCGCGAGCCTTGTTTTAGTCATTTTCCGGCAAGAAAAAACTAATATTAACAGAGCCGGGTGTCAGTTAAATCTGCGCGTCGGGACTTGTTTTAGTAACCACTAGCGGCCTGCATCAGTCTTCAATCGTTTGCCAACGGGCCGGGCCGTGCCTGATTTTGCGGACAAACAAGCAAAAGTGTACTACACTTGCCGCAAATTTGCAAAAGTCCTAATGTTTGAAGGCCGTAATGTAGACGTACATACAGTATGTACTATGTAGATAGATAAGTAGATAGAAGGGTTAGGGCACTAAACCCTTCTTGCCAATTTTAACCTGATCTTATATAGTTTTGGATTCAGAATTTCACTAGTTTTATGTCAAAAATTAGCGCAGTTATTTTATTCAATTGGTTCTTTATTATAAATAGACAAGCAATACAGGCTATTTTAGTTCTATGATTGGGGCTTAACAACAATAGCTTAGCGAACGTTACTTCGTTTTGGCATCTAAGTGGAAGGTTAGGGTTTGGCATCTAAGTTGAAGCTAAAGGCCGCTTTGATTGACTACACTTTTGGCTTAGACAAACCTGGTGTCTTGGTGACCGATCTGTCCCAAATGCCAATGGCGTGTCATCGCCGCTAGGCCAAATCGACGCCAGGCCGAATCGCCGTTAGGCCGAATCGTCGGAATCGGAAGGCCGAATCGCTGTTGGGGCGAACAGAAGTGCAAATGAATAAAATTTTATTGAGTACAAAAATAGTTTTGTTTTTTTTGTTACTATCCGCCACTGTTGGTTAGGGTAATCTTACCCTCTTAACCTGGCATATGGATAGAGCTTGATTGTGTGTATGGGGTGGTTACCCAAGCACATCACAAATCAAGGTTTAATGTGCAATTGGAGTTTTAGTGTGGTACATAACGTATATTATTTAATACTATTTAAAAATCAAATACATATTATAACAAACAATTACAGTTGGTGTACGGAGTCGTTATGACTACATACGTTAGGTAGAAGCTGGGGTAAGGGTCGGAGCTTTGCGAGGGATAATGATAAATGGTATCTTGCATTTCTTCACCTAATTTATTGACCAAGTTTCCATCCTGTTTGTCACTTCTCTGCATCACTTTCACCGTTTTCTTTGTATCCAATCGCCATGAAAACTGTTGTTATATTCTTGTAGTTTAGAAGCCTTTAGTTAAAAATATTGAGTCATTTGGTCTTTTTGTCGGTTTGACTATTTGCATAGCTTCCTGGCTTGACTCATAATTTTTATCAATTTGCACTTTTTGTTTTCCATATTTCTTCACATTATTAAATGTTTTCTGTTTTTGTTTCATTATATTCTTCTTTTTCTGCACTCTTTCACGATATTGGCTGGTTTTGCTTTTCATGTTTTGGCCTCTTCACATTCAAAGGTTTTGATTTTCTTGTTTTTCGGGTTTTTTATATTGTTAGCCTTTTTCATTTTCAATTTTCTATTGATTAGTATTATTTCTTATTCACATCAATAAGTAATTTACATATGTTTTTCTCATTTTTTACATTATAATAGATTTTCTGACTTCTTGATTTATGGAGCAGTATTACTTTTCTGCATTCTTATATTCACAGTGGTTTCATCGGTTGTTTGGTTTCTTAATTATTCTTTTTGTTTTCTGAATCTTTTTATATTCATATTTACACATATTTGCTTTAGTAAGTAATTTTCTTTTTGGTTTCCTTTAGAATTATTAGCCGCATATTCTATCTGTTCCATTTTCTACATTTACATATTCTCAGTCTTTGTGCAAGTGATTCTTCAAATTTTATGTAAAAATATTTTCTGAATTTGTTTCAATGTTGATTCGGGTCTCTCCCTTTTTGTTTTTTGTCCAGCTTAGGTATAGCTTCTTCGCAGTGCAAATCGTTCTATTCTGTTTTTTCATTTTTGATTTATAATTTCTCCGTTCTTTGAATTAATAAATGTGGAAAAAGCAGGTACTGTGCCTTAAGTCTGGACTGTGGCCAGTCTCCTTCTGTTTTGTTTCAGTTCTTCTTACTGCTCTTTGTTTCTAATCTTCTGCTTAATTACTTATTTTTGTAAGTCTTTGCTCTTTGAGTTGTTTTCTTTTTGACTTTCTTATCTTCAGATCCTTGATATGAGTACTGTTGGCTAGAATATTATCTATGTACTTTTTGCAGTTCGTTGGTTTTTTTTTATATCTTTCTTTTGTTGACTTTATTCCTCTGTTCAAGTTTCTATTTGTTATTCACTCTCTGGTAAGCCTTTTATCCTTTTTCATAATTCTAGTATATTGTTTGCCCGAATTTAGCTAACTTTAGGTATTTACTTTTTTCGTGAGTCCACGTCTCTACTTTTCAACTTGTCAGTTACCAAACTGATTAGCTCACAGTTTCAAAAATTATCTGCAGAAGTGATAGCAGTGCAAATGGTATATGATGAGAGGATGGTGGTGGTGGTGGCTGTGCTTTTGTATCACTAATATATCAGCAAAGTGTTGATCAAGGCAGCTTATATGTATGTTAAAGCATAACAGTGGTAGTAGTTGTAAGGATGATAGTTGAAGTAGCGGCTACTGTATCAAGCTTCTTCGTTATCAGTTCAATGCATTATAAGCAGTGCTCAACTTCAAAAAATGGATGCTCGTATTACGTGAGAAAGCA